>NW_021027767.1:471139-512023 GCF_004153795.1 Camellia sinensis
TCATTCATATTTTGAGGTCCTCTTCATGTTTGATTGAGGACCTCTTGCTGTTGAGGATAGTAGCTAGCACTTCCTTCTTTATCTCTCCTTTAGCCCTAATCTTGCATGTTATTTTTGGCCTATGTGTAATCTGTTTTTGGGCATGTAGTAAACTGTATATAGGCTTATTTTGAGCGCCTTCTTCAACATTGAAGAAGGGCTCAACACTGTTTCGGACCTCCATGTTATACTTGCCTTTATATTCTCTTTTTGGTCCCATTTTTGCATGCCTTGGCAGCCCCTGATGTTGCTGTTTTTGGACTTTGGTCCGAACTAAAAAAGCCATATTTTGACCCCCTTGTCATGTTTTATTAAGGGTCTTTGGCTGTTTGATGAATGTTTTGCATACTTGCTTCTTTGGCCACCTTTTGGCCCATTTCTTGCATAAGAGCTTAGCCCTACCCATGTTTGTTTTTGGGGCTTTTACAGTTCTGTAAATGTGCATATTTTGGGTCCCTCTTCAATGTTGTTGAAGGGCCCTAACCTATTTGGAGTTAGCAGCTGTGAGTTGCTTCATAATCGCATGTTTAGGGCCGTTTTTGTATGCCATTTTAGCCCATCTTTGCTTGCTGTTTGGCCATGCCATAAAACTGTAAAAAGGCTTATCTCAGGGCTTCCTTGCTTCTGTCTTCATGCTCCATGTCCATATTGTGCATGCTTGTATAGCTGTAAGACATTTCGGGTGCCAAAAGTCCATGTTCGGGACTATTCATGCATCGGGTGTGTTTTCGCCTCATTTCGGGGCTGTTTTCCCCCACATTTCAGTGCTGAATCCCATTGGCATGCTTGCATATCATTTTCCGTGCCATTGCATTGCATATGCCATTGCCTCGGTTTGCGTGCCCGTGTGCACGCATTTCGAGGCACTTCATTTTCATCCATCGGCCTCTTATGTGAGTGTGGCTGAGGCTCTCTCATGTTAGTATAAGTCCATGTTGCATTCTAGATGCCATTTTAGCCATTGCATTGCATATGCCATTGCCTCGGATTGCGTGCCCGTGTGCATGCATTTCGACGCACTTCATTTTCATCTTATGGCCACTGATGTGGGTGCGGCTGAGGTCCACTCACATTGGTGTAAGTCCACCTTGCATTGTGTATGCCATGTTTCAAAGCGTTGCGCATGTTATGTTGTTAGCATTGTGTATGCCATGTAGTTGCATAGCATGCTTGTATTCTTGTTTGCATACCTAGGTTGCATTGCATTGGCATGCATGCCTTGCCTCTTGATCATGTGATAGAGGTTGGGCTTTAGTTTGTTTGATTGGTTTACATTTCATTTGATATGAAAGTGGCATACTTGATTCCTTGGGCCATCATGCATGGAAATGCGTGATTGGTGGTCCGAGAATCGAGGCACATGCCCCTTTGAGTCATTACCATGATAAGGGACATGAATGGTGCATATATGCCTTGAATTGTGCTGCCATGCTTTGCTTTGCACTCTGTTGCTGTCAATTGCAGGTTCTGCAGACATTCCTTGCCGACCTGGCAGATAATATGATGGTTTGAAGTTTGGGTTGGAGCCCAAAGATGTAACCACAAGGGGCTAAGATATAGGCCAAGAAAATGCACAAAAGAGGGAAAGTGGGACTCACCCTTGTAGAACCAATCTTTAGCAACCTTTGGACCGGGTTTGGGAGCTTTTAACCTCTGGAGGACAGCCTCAAGCTGCTGGAATGGGCGTTGGATGCCTTGTGCTATGAGTTGATGAAGAAATGGCCCAAGAACAAGGGTGTTTGATGGTTGAATGAGAGAGATATGGAGAGAGATGGAGGGTTGTTTGTATGTATATCAGATATATGTGGTATATCTCTGGTTTTTTTGCCTCAAAAATCCAACCTAAACAAAGGAGGAGGAGAGGTGCTTATATAAGCAATGCTAAGCTTCTAAGACAAGCTTCAAAGGGGCCAAGGGGTTCAAGGGGGGTGCAAGGCTTCTAGAGGAAGCTAAAACAGCTGTCCAAGCTTCTCCAAGAAGCTTGGCCAAAAGGTTCAAGCTTCTAGAAGGTTAAGGGGTTCAAAGGCTCACAAGGTGCAAAACAAACACACATGCACGTGGGGGATCGATTCTGCGCATTCCAGCTGGCACAGCTGGAATCCACTCAATCTGCAGAATGCTCCGGAAGGTCGTCGGCTAGCAAAAATTGCCGGTCAGCAAAATAAAGTGCCGGTCGGCACAATAAATTGCCGGCCGGATATATATAGTGCCGGTGGATGGCCGGTAAGGTCAAAAAACTGCCAATTTGTGTCCAAATTGAAGCCCCGGAAGTTAGCTTTCCAATGGCGCAAACCTTGCATCAAAATTCCTCCTGTGCAAAAAGTTATGCCCTTTTCCGTGAAGCCGCGCAGATTCGATCCAACCGGGATGATGCCCGACTTCAACTGATCATATCTCCCCCACCCGGACTTGGCTCTAGGAGATTCTTGAGTGCAAAGTGAAGCCCCGGAAGTAAGATTTCCGACGGTGGTGGCCCCATAGCTAAACTCCAAGTGTACAGATAGATAAGCCCGATTCAGCGAGGGCTGCTCGACTCGCTTCTACCCGGATTCATGCCGAACTTCTCCCAAACTAGTTTTCTCCTCTCCTTTCCTCTTTTCTTCAACTCCAAAACCCTAAACAAAGTGTTTTGAAAGATTTGACTCTCTCCTTGCCAAAGAAAATGAACATTTGCCCTGCACACCTTTCTCCGCCAAGCAAAACATCAGTGGTGCCCAAGTCTTATGGGCGGTCAAAAATGGGGTGTCTACACTCACGCTCGAGCGGGGTGACTGGCGTTCGAGCGTGGAAATCGTGCTCCCAGCATTTTGTTCTATTTTTAAGTCAGCCCGAGCGGGGTAATTTACGCTTGAGCGGATGTCGAGCGCCCAATCGAGCGTGGATTTCACCTATCCAGCACTTTTGACTGTTTTGAAGTACGCTCGAGCGGTTGAGTATGCGCTCGAGCAGAAACCTTTGTTTACATGTCCGCTCGAGCGGATTAACCTACGCTCGAGCGGGACCCCTATTTTTTGGAAATTCTGAAAATGCTTTTAAAGTGCATCTTTGCATCCTCATTTCATCCTAGGCATTCTTAGGCCTAGTTTAAGGCATCTTATTGAGGATATAGATGTAGAACCACACCGAGTCAAGATAGGGATTAGTTATTATCTTTTCCAACTGTGTAGCTTAGTATGTGTTCAATCTGTAAACTATGTAGGGTTGGCGACTGGGGACGCGCTCTAGCCTAACTGTAGCCCAGAACTCTGTGAGTAACAACTGTGTAAAGATATGTTCAAAATGATTATCTTCTGAACAATTGAACTGTGCTGCTTTCTGAACTGATACTGTTAATTGAATGAATGTATGTCCTAAATTCTAAACTGTATTGTGGCATCCTTAGCAACTACTGTTTACTATTACTATTACAGAGATCTCTGTCGGTTCCCTTGTTGGAACCACTACTCTTTACTGATTGATGGCCATCATTGACTGTTCGGTCTTTCAAGACCTACTGTTTACTGTACTATTATGCTAATGGATGTACCACATATAACTGTACTGAATGAACGACTGAAATACTGATTTAATGAACTGTTTTTATTACTGTAAGGACATTCATTCTAAACCCCTTTACGCATTATGTTATTCACTGGGCTTTAGCTCACTGCTCATATATATATGTAGGTGTACAGGCACCAGACCGCAGCTAGAAGCGTCAGGGTTAAGCTCCAGTTTTGTCAAGTCAACCATTGTGCCTCACTGCGAGGTTCCGAGCCTGTCAAGCTATGGCTTAGGGGAGTTTTAATTTCCCCCGTCTGTCTCTGTAACTGTTTTGTAGACTGTATAGACTGTTACTGTACTGTTATTACTGTACTATTATATAGGGATTAGGTCCTTGATCTGGATGATTATAAATGTCATACATACTGTTCTACACTGTGTATATATATATATGAAAAGTCTTTTTGGCATTCAGACTGTCACAGCTCATTGGACATTGTTTATTTACTGTTTTGGCTTCCACCATGCCCCTGTACTCTGTTTTACTATATTACTGTTAAGCAGGCCTTTGGTAATCTCAGATTACTGGCCGGTTACGGTGCTAAACCCATAGAGGCGCGTTCAGGTCGTGACAGAGTGGTATCAGACCAATACTTACCACGAGTTATACAGCACACACGTGTCCAAATGAGCTATAGGATGTCCTAGAAAAGCGATTAGGGCATTACATAAGCATGATAAGTGTGTGGCTATGACATGACTGAATATATGCTAATGTGTTAATCTGTTTAAACAAATGACTGCCTATGTTGATAACTGTTATAACTGCCTATAGTGAAATGGATAATGCAAGAACCACAAATGAATCTGAATCCTCATCTTCTGAGGCAAGAATGATAAGACTAGAAAGAATGATGGAACTAATAACTGAAAGACTAGATCAACAATAGAATCAACAGCCCCCACCTCCTCCTCTGGTACAGCCGGAACAGAATGTGAATGTTAATGATGGGGGCATAATTGCTCTCACCTAAAAGTTTAGTAAAATGAAACCGCCGTCCTTTCAGGGAGGCCTTGAATCGTTAAAAACTAAATCATGGGTTCTTGAGACAGAAAAGTTATTTGAAGTGTTTCCGTGCTCTGAAGCACATAAAGTACTGTTAGCTACCTTTACCTTGCAAAAAGAGGCCAGAAGGTGGTGGATGCTTATCCGCGATGATAATACTGTAATGACTTGGGCTCAATTCAAAAGAGTCTTCTTTGAAAAGTACTTCCCTCAATGTGTCAGGGACAGAAAAGTAACTGAATTTGAACAGCTGAGACAGGGCACAATGTCCGTTGCTGAATATGAAACAAAGTTCACCGAGCTTGCTAGATATGCACCACACATGGTGGACACTGATTATAAGAAGGCCAGAAATTTTGAAGGCGGCCGTAATGTTGCAATACTGGACAGAATAAATGTTCTGAAATTACCGAATTATGTAAATGTTCTTGACCGAGCTTTGATGGGTGAATCGAACATCAAGGCACTGAAAACTGAAACACCAGCGTCTGAATGGCGTGGTAAAAGGCAGGGTTTTAAATTCAAGAAAGGCAAGCATAACCCATTGAACAAGAAACAGAATACGGGGTCAACAACTAGCCCCAACCAAGGGAGTGGTTTCATACCACCCTGTTCTGAGTGTGGCAAGAAGCACAAAAGGGTCTGTTACAAAATATCTGGAGCCTATTACAGGTGTGGCAAGGTGGGCCATATGGTTAAAGACTGCCCCTCTGCTCCACAAGCCAATAATAAAGCTGCACCAAGCGTGGCAGCATCAACTGTTGCACCAAAATCGAACCCCAAAGCTATCGAGAAAGAGCCCATGAGGCAGGGCCGAGTGTTCGCCCTAGTACCGGGAGATGTGCAGAATACCGAGACCGTTGTGTCAGGTATTCTCTCTATTTGTACTCAAAATGCTTATGTACTGATTGATTCGGGGTCTACGCATTCATAAGTGTCGCATGCTTTTTCGCGAAAACTGAATAGACCATTAGAACCCATGAGTTATCTGTTAGCTGTATCATCACCCGTTGGGGGATCTATGACTTGTGCATATATGTACCCTGCTTGTGAAATTATTGTTGGAGATGCGCATCTATATATTGATTTACTACCACTGAACATTGATCATTTTGATGTAATATTGGGAATGGACTGGTTAACGAAATACCATGCTACCATAGACTGTGTAACGAAACAAGTAGTTTTCCGTCCACCGGGTTTACCTAAATTTGTGTTTAATGGGGTTGGAGTAGTACCTCCTCCGTATTTGATTTCATCTGTGAAAGTTGTTAAATTGATTAGAAAGGGGTGTAAAGGATATCTGTGTTCTGTATTGACTGTATCTACTGATGATAATGCTAATGTGAACAGCATTCCCATAGTCAGAGAATTCCCAGATGTTTTTCCAGATAATCTGCCAGGGGATTTGATTGACAGGGAGATTGAATTCATCGTTGATGTGATTCCGAGTACCCAGCCAGTATCTAAAGCTCCTTACCGAATGGCTCCGACTGAATTGAAAGAATTGAAAGTGCAACTGCAGGAACTGCTAGATAACGAGTTCATTAGGCCCAGTACTTCACCGTGGGATGCACCCATTTTGTTTGTGAAAAAGAAAAACGGCTCACTGAGACTGTGTATTGACTACCGTGAACTAAACAAGGTAACTGTGAAAAATAAATACCCATTGCCACGTATTGATGACTTATTTGATTAGTTACAGGGTGCTCAAGTGCTCTCTAAGATCGACCTCAGATCAGGATACCATCAGTTGAAAGTTAAACCAGAAGACATTGACAAAACTGCTTTTCGAACGAGGTATGGACATTACAAATTTTTAGTTATGCCTTTCGGAGTTACCAATGCACCTGCTACATTTATGGATCTCATGAATAGAATCTTTAAACCATACCTTGATGACTTTATTGTTGTATTCATTGATGACATACTGATTTACTCCAAAAGTATAGAAGAACATGAACATCATCTGAGACTTGCCCTACAGACCCTAAGAGAACAGAAACTTTATGCCAAACTGTCTAAATGTGAATATTGGCTTGATCATGTTATGTTTTTGGGGCATGTTGTTAGCAAAGATGGAATTTCAAGTGATCCACAGAAAATTGAAGCGGTAGTAAACTGGCCTAGACCAACAAATGTGACAGAAGTCCAAAGCTTTTTGGGTTTGGCTGGATATTACAGAAGATTTGTCAAAGATTTCTCCAAAATTGCCTTACCGTTGACTCAGTTAACTCAAAAGGGGATATCATTTGACTGGACTGACCAAAGGGAATCAGCATTCCAAGAATTGAAAACTCGACTCGTAACTGCACCGATTCTTACCTTACCTTCAGGTACGGATGGTTTTACTGTATTTAGTGATGCTTCTCATAAGGGTTTGGGATGTGTTTTAATGCAGAATGGGAGAGTTATTGCTTATGCTTCCCGACAACTGAGACCGCACGAAAAGAATTAGCCAACCCATGATCTGGAACTTGCTACAGTAGTATTTGCACTGAAAATCTGGCGTCACTACCTATATGGGGCGACATGTGAAGTATATACCGACCACAAGAGTTTGAAATATTTCTATTTATTTACACAGAAAGAATTGAACATGAGACAGTGGAGATGGTTAGAACTGATAAAAGATTATGACTTGCAATTTTTGTACCATCCCGGAAAAGCCAATACCGTTGCCGATGCATTGAGCCGGAAATCAATTGGAAACTTAGCCTGTTTACTCACTGGACAGAAAGAGCTACTTTGTGACCTTGAAAAATCTGAAATTGAAATTGTTTTGCGAGAACAAGGTGGAACAATAGCTGCTATTTCTGCTCAACCGGCACTGAAGAGAAACAACAATCGGATGACTTCTTCAAGAAGATCATCGAAGAAAGAGAAACTAAACCAAGACTGGGTTTTAAATTTGAAAATAATGTATTGAAATTTCAAGAAAGACAGTGTGTACCGAATGATACTGAACTGAAAAGAAGAGTTCTGCAAGAATGCCACAATTCAAAACTGTCTATCCATCCAGGGAATACAAAAATGTACCAAGATTTGAAACTAAATTTCTGGTGGCCGGGAATGAAGAAAGAAATTGCCGATTTTGTATCAAAATGTCTTCATTGCCAACAAGTTAAAGCCGAACATCAACGACCCGTAGGCTTAATGCAGCCCTTACCCATCCCGGAGTGGAAATGGAAACATATCACCATGGATTTTATTGTGGGATTGCCTCGCTCCAGTAAAGGTATGGACTCAATTTGGGTTATTGTTGATAGACTGACTAAATCTGCTCACTTCTTACCTGTTAAGACAATTTATAATGCAGCCAAATTGGCTATACTCTATATTGATGAAATTGTTAGACTGCATGGAGTGCCTGTGTCCATTGTTTCTGACAGAGATTCAAAGTTTACATCGAGATTCTGGCAACGCTTACAGACTGCATTGGGTACTGAACTGAGACTGAGTAGTGCCTATCATCCTCAGACAGATGGCCAGTCAGAAAGGACCATCCAGACTCTGGAGGATTTACTGAGAATGTGTGTCCTTGATTTTCAGGGAAACTGGGAAAGCCATTTGCCATTGGCTGAATTCGCCTACAACAACAGCCCGGGGGATTTGGCTGATAGAGAGATTGAATTCACCGTTGATGTGATTCCGGAAGTGGGTGATCACGTGTTTGTGAAAGTGACACCGATGAAAGGCCAGACTCGTTTTGGAGTCAAAGGCAAGTTAGTGCCAAGATATGTCAGACCGTATGAGATTATTGAGAAAATCAATCCGGTGGCGTATCAAGTTGCGCTTCCTCCTGAAATGGAGCATATGCATAACGTCTTCCACATTTCTATGTTGAGGGATTACCTCCGGGATCCTTTCCATGTGATAGAGCCTACTCGTGTAGTGCTGAGTGATGACTACACTTACGAGGAACGGCCTATTTAGATTGTAAACAGACGGATCAAGAAGTTAAGAAACAAAGAGATCCCGTTAGTGAAAGTCGACTGGCAAAACCATGGTGACGTGTATGCCACTTGGGAAAGAGAAGATGACATGGCTAAAAGATATCCTAAACTATTTCCACTGAATCCGGTTTTCTTCCAAAACGAAGGTAACTCGAGTTTAGAGGACTAAACTCTTTTTAAGGAGGGGAGACTGTAACAACCCTCATCACTGATTACTGATCGATTACTAATTACTGCTAAACTGAGACAGATTATGATTGGTAATTGAACTAATTGAACTACTGAACTGTCTGACTGGAATCTGAAACTGAATTGATTAAGTATATCTGTTGTATTGCATTTCTATCTGTTCATGTTTTTATGGTTAAATTGCAAATTGAAGGCCTTATCGGCGGCCGAATCCAAAATTGATTGATGTTCTATGATCCTTAGAATTAATGTGATTTTATAGTGTATTTATCTGAAAACTGAATTGGTATGATTAAATTAGATTAAATAGTGCTAAATTACAAGAGTTGCATTATTTACCACATTGCCATAGTAGTGGCCCACTACTTTACACATATCGAGACTTGTAATACATTGAGCAAACCATTTTCCTCAGCCTTATTCATTGTTATTGCCGACTAGAGAGTGAGAATAGGGAGATTGGGTGATTTCATCTAGAATTGCTTGGAAATTGGAGGAATTGAAAGTAGTTCTTGCTAGATTGAACCTCAAGACTAGTAATTAAGGAACCTAGGTATGAATTTCATCCTCTTGATTGTGTCTTTAAGTTGATTCATGCATGGTTCATGTCTAATTGAGGAGCTAAGTCATAATTTAGTTCTAACATGTTGAATTATAGCTTAATTCATGCATGCATGTTTGGATTGTTGAGTTTTAAGTTGTTTTCATGGCAAAATGTTACATGCATGCTCATAATTATGTTAAGTCCATGATTTCATCTTGTCTTGAAAAGAATTGGCTCCTTGGAGCATGTTTTGGAAGCTTGGAAGCTAGCTAAACTCATGCATGTTATGCTTGGATTATGTTCTTGAAATTTGGTTTGAAAATGAGTTAAATTGATCTTCCTTTGGGCTTTGATTTTACAAATTAAGCTTTGAATCATGTTAAACTATGAGTTTTGAAGTGTTTTCCAGAAAATGAGCCCAAGAGGATCGAATTTGGTGTTTAAAACTTGATTTTAAGCTTGAAGTTCGAATCTGGAAATTCCAGATTTTGAACTCACGCTCGAGCGTAGAAATCGTGCTCCCAGCATTTTGTTCTATTTTTAAGTCAGTTCGAGTGGGTTAATTTACACTCGAGCGGGACCTTGTGTCTTACGCTCGAGCGGATGTTGAGTGCCCAATCGAGCGTGGATTTCACCTATCCAGCACTTTTGACTGTTTTGAAGTACGCTCGAGCGGTTGAGTATGCGCTCGAGCGGAAACCTTTGTCTGCATGTCCGCTCGAGCGAATTAACCTACGCTCGAGCGGGACCCCTGTTTTCTGGAAATTCTGAAATTGCTTTTAAAGTGCATCTTTGCATCCTCATTTCATCCTAGGCATTCTTAGGCCTAGTTTAAGGCATCTTATTGAGGATATAGATGTAGAACCACACCGAGTCAAGATAGGGATTAAGTTATTATCTTTTTTAACTGTGTAGCTTAATGTATGTTCAATCTGTAAACTGTGTAAGGTTGGCGACTGGGGACGTGCTCTAGCCTAACTGTAGCCCAGAACTCTGTGAGTAACAACTATGTAAAGATATGTTCAAAATGATTATCTTCTGAACAATTGAATTGTGCTGCTTTCTGAACTGATACTGTTAATTGAATGAATGTATGTCCTATATTCTGAACTGTATTGTGGCATCCTTTGCAACTACTGTTTACTGTTACTATTACAGAGATCTCTGTCGGTTCCCTTGTTGGAACCATTACTGTTTACTGATTGATGGCCATCATTGACTATTCGGTCTTTCAAGACCTACTGTTTACTGTACTGTTATGCTAATGGATGTACCACATATGACTATACTGAATGAACGACTGAAATACTGATTTAATGAACTGTTTTCATTACTGTAAGGACATTCATTCTAAACCCCTTTACGTATTATGTTATTCACTGGGCTTTAGCTCACTGCTCATATATATATGTAGGTGTACAAGCACCAGACCGAGGCTAGAAGCGTCGGGGTTAAGCTCCAGTTTTGTCAAGCCAACCACTGTGCCTCACTGCGAGGTTCCGAGCCTGTCAAGCTATGGCTTAAGGGAGTTTTAATTTCCCCCGTATGTCTCTGTAACTGTTTTGTAGACTGTATAGACTGTTACTGTACTGTTATTACTGTACTGTTATATAGGGATTAGGTCCCTGATCTGGATGATTATAAATGTCGTACATACTGTTCTGCACTGTGTATATGTATATATGAAAAGTCTTTTTGGCATTCAGACTGTCACAGCTCATTGGACATTGTTTATTTACTGTTTTGGCTTCCACCATGCCCCTGTACTCTGTTTTACTGTATTACTGTTAAGCAAGCCTTCGGTAATCTCGGATTACTAACCGGTTACGGTGCTAAACCCATAGGGGCGGGTTTGGGTCGTGACACATCATAAGGAGAAAATATCCCTCTCATTTCATAGAGAAAATGTCAAATTATGAACTTTCAACTTTTTTATGATGATAAATTTTTTAAAAATAACACAACAAAAAATCTAAACGAAAATCAAAATATAATATGAATGTTCACTATAAACAACAAACACATAACAAATTTCAAAAAAACAAAACAGATACTAAACTATAATGTAAATATTTACAGTAAACAACAAACATATAACTAACCTTCGAAAAAATAAAACTCATACAAAAATATTACGTGAATATTTACAGTTTACAATTAACATACAACTAGCCTTAAAAAAATAAACTCATACCAATGTGAATATTTACACTGCAACATAAAAACATAAAACAAACTTTAAAAAAATGAAAATCGACTATTTCGATTGTTTAACGGTAACAAAAATGATTGTTCAATCTGCATGTATAACAAAACAACAAGCATACAACTAATTTTTGAAAAAAATATACAATGTGAATGTTCACAATTTACAATTAATATTGTGGGAGCCAGAAAAATATAGGTACTAGCTTATTGGGCCTAATCCAAACAAAGCCTACAACGGGTCAGTTCAAACAAATATTACATCCCCATCTATATAAAGGAGGGGGCATCCCAAAGTGCAAAGTATGTCTCATCTCTCTCTACAGAACACACACCCCTTCAAAGGTATATACTTCCTTGATTCAATGACTAACTTCATCATCGGAGAGTCCCCTGCCGGCAACCCCGGTTGGGTGGCACCGACTGTGTTCATCATTGCAGATCTACAGGGATGATGCTCTTCTCTTCGTTGGATCTCTACAACATCCAAATGAGAGGATATTTCATGGTCTCACAAAAATATAATTAGCCTAAAAAAAAATAAACTCATACAAATTTGAACAATTATACTACAACGTGAAAACATAAAACAGAATTTAATAAAAAAAAAAGTGAAAATAAATTATTTCGATCGTTCAATGGTAACAAAAATTATTGTTCATCCAACAAATATAGCAACAAAAACAATAAACATACAACGAACTTCCAAAAATTTTTTATACTAAAACACAATGTGAATGTTCACAATTTATAATCAACATACAATTAGATTTAAAAAAATTAAATTAACACCAATGTGAGCATTCACACTGTAACATAAAAACAAATAATATACAAAAATCATCAAACAATATATAAAAATTATCAAATAGTTCATATATATTGATGCATATTTTTAGAAAAATAATATTGGTGGCTGCACAAATCGACGAAGAGACTACGATTTATGTGTAACAGTAACAAAAAAATGATCCCTAGTTTACCATCATTTCTGTTGCAAGTCTATCATCATCTCTATTATCGATGTACAACTAACCTTCTCTTCAAAATGTTCTTCCATGGCAGGACCTTAATGCACAATAATAGTGAAAGAAGATCATTGATTACGTGAATTCCTCACATTGAAATTAAGAAATATTAAGAATAATAATCTTTCATATTCTGTATACAATATATCTAATAATTAATATTTTCTCTCTTAGATATATGGTATAATATATATATATATATATTATAAAAGTATATAAGGGTAAAATAATCCACATAATAATTCTAATATGAAAAAAATGACCTATTAGAATATAAGCATAAATATATGGGATTTGATGGAACATTAGAAAATTTTATGGACTTATTGAATTATAAGTCTGCTAAATAAGATTTATAAATAAATCTCCCTTATAATTATCGTTCATTTTTTAAAATCAAATGTATTTCAAATATATACCTATCGATATTCGATTATCTTAATTGTTTGTGTGAATTATAAGTCTACTAAATGGGATTTATAAATAAATCTCCCATATAATTATTGTTTATTTTTTAAAAATAAGTGTATTTCAAATATATACCTATCGATATTCAATCATCTTAATTATTTGTGTAAATATTCTACTTAACAAATTTTTAAAAATAAATTATTCAAAATATCATAATTGAATCCAAAATAAATCCACTAAATTCAAACACTCTCTCATATTAGATAACTAACTTGGAAGAATACAATCCTATGAAACATGTTACATGAGGCAATGTAGCTCAATGATGTCAGGAAAGATAATGCCCTTTTCTTCCCAAACTAAAAAACAAAAGGGCAAATTTGTGGTCTGAACTTTCCCAAACATCTTTTTTTTTTTTTCTTTTTCTTTTTTTTCTTTTTTTTTTTTTCTGATGATTGACGCTTCTCAAGCCACGCTAACATCTTTTTGTTGACGAGTCACATATACCTTTTTAATACATATGCATACATAAATGAATAAAAATTATTTGGGAAATTAAGTGATTCTCCACAAATAAATCATTCAATGAGAATAAAAAATTAATGTGAAAAAATTAAATAAAAAATAACACATGAATTTTACGTGATTTCCTTAATGTGGTACGTCTGCGGGATCGAAATCCGATTCCACTATCAACCAAAGAGTTTCCAAACGATTACAAACAAGACATGAATGGTCTCACAAAACCACCCTTAGGTAAATTTCAAAGAATCACAAATAAACAAAAGGAAAAATCTCACCAAATAGATGAACCAAAATCTTTAGAATCAAAGTTATAAAAGATCCAAAATAATAACCAAAATCAACCGAAAACTGAGATTATAACAGCATCAAAATTACTCACAAAGAACCCACCAAATTTTGATCAAAAGCTACTGCTCACCCACCAAAAACCAAACTCACCAAATAATCAATGATCACCCAAGTGTTGCTCACCTTTGAAAAACCAAAAACAGTGAGGCAGCCATTCCACTTTTCTCTTGGGAAAAACAATACCAAAAATATGTATTGTGAATTTAAGATTTTTTTTATCAAAACCTTAATTGTTTTCAAACAAAATTGGGTTTCACAAAATTAGATATAATATATAAAAATATATTATCTCTAAACCAAATCAAATTAAACTCCTTTAACAAACTAATTGAGCCTCACATTCCAATAAAAAAGTATACCCAACAAAAATACCCCATAAATAAATTTTTAAAAATGTAGAACGATGCATATAGGGTCACAAAATATCAAATGTCGACCGACACAAAACATACAATTGTTTAGAAAATGTGGCTCATCAAAATATATTGTAAAATTCTGTAATTTTCATGTATTTCTTTTTATGTAGGATTTAGTTTTTGGAATGTGAAGAAAAGGTTAAACCATTCTGATTGATTATATGGAAGATGTATACAGCTCATATATATTATCTATACTATATATTAAATAAAAGAGGGTTTCTAACCCCCAAGGCATGTGGGAGATCCAATATGTCAATCTTAATTTTCTAATTTTTTATTTTTTTAAAAAAAAGAAATTAACCTCAGCATTTATTAACTTTTCTCAATCCATAAGATTTTTTGACTTCTCCCATAATTATTGTAGTACCTTTTTTAAAATTTAGAAAATGTGGCTCATCAAAATATATTGTAAAATTCTGTAATTTTCATGTATTTCTTTTTATGTAGGATTTAGTTTTTGGAATGTGAAGAAAAGGTTAAACCATTCTGATTGATTATATGGAAGATGTATACAGCTCATATATATATCTATACTATATATTAAATAAAAGAGGGTTTCTAACCCCCAAGGCATGTGGGAGATCCAATATGTCAATCTTAATTTTTTAATTTTTTATTTTTTTTAAAAAAAAGAAATTAATCTCAGCATTTATTAACTTTTCTCAACCCATAAGATTTTTTGACTTCTCCCATAATTATTGTAGTACCTTTTTTAAAACAAATAATTTGTATATTCAAAAAATTTAAAACAAATATAAATATGTATATCTATATCTATCTATTTATTTATATTTATCTCCAACCCACAAGTTTTGTGGGAGTTTCAATATCTGAACCTTAATTTCTTAATTTTTTTAATTTTTTTTGAAAAAAAAAAATTAGCACTTATTAAATTCTTCCAAGTCTTTTTTACTTCTCCAATACACACATTCTATTTAACTTTTTACATACCTATTGCAAACAGTGAGTCTCATTTTTGTTTTCTCCTTCTTGACTTCTCACTTCTACGCTTTCAACTTCAGTGACCACGTATACAAACAGTAAATCTTTTTTTTATTTTCTCCTTCTTGACTTTTCCTTTTGTTTACTATTTTAATATTGTAGTTAGATAGCGCATAAAAATATTTGTAATTTGTTTAGCAAATAAAAAATTATAAATTGATTTTTTAATATAATTGAAATTTGATAAATATAAACCCTCACAAAGAGAAAAATGTGATTATAATTAGTTGAATGATTTTTTTTTTAGTTGAAAAATGTGATTGTAGTTAGTTTAATAGTTCTTTTTTTTTCATTTATTTATTTTATTATTAGAAAAATGTGATGTGATTGTAGTTTGTTCAATGGCTCTTTTTTTTAATATGATTGTTGTAGTTAGTTCAATGTTTTTTTTTAATGTTATTTAACCTTTTTATTTACTATTTTAATTTTATTTTTAATATGATTGAAGTTAGATAAATATAAACACTCACAAAGAAAAAAAATGTGATAGTTGAATGATTCTTTTTTTTTTTAATGCGATTGTAGTTAGTTTGATATTTTTTTTTCATTTATTTATTTTATTATGGGAAAAATGTGATGTGATTGTAGTTTGTTCAATTGCTCTTTTTTTAATATGATTGTTGTAGTTAGTTCAATGGTTTTTTTTTTAATGTTATTTAATTTTTTTATTTACTATTTTAATTTTATTTTTAATATGATTGAAGTTAGATAAATATAAACACTCACAAAGAAAAAAAATGTGATAGTTGAATGATTCTTTTTTTTTTTAATGCGATTGTAGTTAGTTTGATATTTTTTTTTCATTTATTTATTTTATTATGGGAAAAATGTGATGTGATTGTAGTTTGTTCAATAGTTCTTTTTTTTTTAATGTGATTTAATCTTTTATTTACTTTTTTAATGGTTTTTCTTTACAATTATTTATGAAAAAAATATGATTGTAGTTAGATAGCATAAAAATATTTGTGATTTGATTTGATTTTTTTCTGATTTGATTTTTAAAGTACTCATTATTGATAATGATTAGATTGTGTTTTGAAAAAAAAATTGTAATTGATTTTTTTAACTCACTGTGTTTTTTGAAAAAAAAAATTATTGTATTTTTTTAACTATCAATTCACTTAATTTGTGATTTGATTTTTAACTCACTGTGTTTTTTGAAAAACAAAATGGATTATACTCATTAGGGTCACATAATGTACCAATTATTGATGATGATTAGATTGTATTTTGACAAAAAAAAATATAATTGATCTTTTTAACTCACTATGTTTTTTGAAAAATAAATTATTGTATTTTTTAATTATCAATTGACTTAATTTGTGATTGATTTTTTTAATTATTGATGATGATTAGATAGCATTAATGTAGTTTGTTCAACGGCTCTAAATAATATTTTTATTTACTATTTTAATGATTCTTTTTTCAATTATTATTTTTTATTATGAGAAAAATATGATTGTAATTAGATATCATTAAAAAAATTCTAATTTGTATGATTGAAGTTATCTCCTTTTGTTTATAATTTGATTTTTTAATATGATTGAAGTTAACTCACAAAAAGAAAAATGTGATTGTAGTTTATTCAATGGCTCTAAATAATATTTTTATTTACTATTTTAATGATTCTTTTTTCAATTATTATTTTTTATTATGAGAAAAATATGATTGTAATTAGATATCATTAAAAAAATTCTAATTTGTATGATTGAAGTTATCTCCTTTTGTTTATAATTTGATTTTTTTTAATATGATTAAAGTTAGATAAACATAAACACTTACAAAAAGAAAAATGTGATTGTAGTTTGTTTAATACTTCTAAATAATCTTTTTATTTACTATTTTAATGGTTCTTTTTTTCAATTATTTTTTTTATTATGAGAAAAATGTTATTGTAGTAGAAAAATGTCATTGTAGTTAGATAGCATTAAAAAAATTGTGATTTGTATGATTGAAGTTATCTCCTTTTGTTTATAATTTGATTTTTTAATATAATTGAAGTTAGATAAATATAAACACTCAAAGGGGTTTTTAAGCAAAAGGGGATTTTTAACCCCAAGACCGGTGGGAGTTTCAATATCTCAATCTGTATTTTCTAAATTTTTTATTAAAAAAAAAAACTCAACATTTATTGATTTGGTCAAAATCCCCTGATCAGCATTTATTAACTTTTTTCAATCCACATGTCTGCATTTATTGATTTGGTCAAAATCTCCTGATCAGCATTTAAAATCCCCTAATACAAATAACTATAGATATAGTCTATGTATAGTTACTGCAGTACCCTTTTTAACTTCTCTCATACACTATGGTTAGTGATAAGATTGTTAAATTATTTTATAAAAAATTTTAAAAAACATAATTTATATATTAAAAAAAATCTAAAACAAATATAAATGTTTATAATTATTCCGTGCATAGCACGGGTGATAAGCTAGTATATATATATATATAAAAAGTTGTTAGAGGTTAACATAATCTAATTCCTCTCTCTCTCTCTCTCTCTCTCTCTCTCTCTCCAAGTGTACAATTGTAAACAAGTGTACAATTGTAACCTATGTTATATGGATTCAGAACGAGCGTGGGGTGAGGATAGAAGTGTGCACAGTACGATTCGAACGATTTGAGAGTAAAATTACAAACTAAATGGCAGATTGACAAATCGTGATTTGGGCAATTTTGAACAGATTGAAAAATATTCTAACCAATTTTCAAATATTTGCATAATATATAATACTAATTTGCATAATATTTTTCTTATATATTAGACAAACTAATTTTACATAATATGTTTTATATATATAACGACTAATTTGTAATAAATTTCACATCTTAAATCTCTCTCACACTCATTTTTACTTTAATATTTTATTAGAGGTTAAAAAAAATATATATATATATATATATATGTGTGTGTGTATTAACTATAGCAGACCAAAATAGTTTTTATAGCAAATTATAAATTTTAAAATTTAATCCACGATTAACGAATAGAGCAGTGCGGATTGATGCGAATCGGTACAGTTTTAGCGGATTTGACAGTATTTTGCATAACCCTAAGTGCGGATACATATCTAAATGTCAGACTTGGCAAAAAATAGTTATATTTTTATATTTTTAAATTATTATATGAAATAAAATGTACTATATGTAACATACAACGTCAAAAATGTGTTTTATGGCTGTGGGAACATATTTCTTGGATTGTCCACGTGGCCGAAGTTGTTAGCCTAAGTGCCACGTTGATGGACCAAGTTGCCGAAATATGATGTGATCATATTTGAATCCGAGATATTCGGATAGAGGACAACAGTCCTAGATGACATCAAGCTACCTATTTGGATAGAGATGGGACTCTTGAGGAAGTTCATCTTAATCTGAATAGTATGAGTTGTGATAAATGTTATTCTTGTAAAGGATAGAGTCCCATGAAGCAAGACTTCTAGGGGAAGTTAGACACTGATCATTATAAAAGTGAGGCACCCTCGTAGGTCTGAGGTAATTTCTTTCTTGTGACTTTAAACACAATTTGCTATCTCTGAGAGATATTGTTTACTGACTTGATCGTCAGAATGCCCCGGGTGGACGAACCACCATCGGATTCTCATATTCTTATGCAGGTTGTTGGGCTTAATCTATTCTGCTAGTGCTCTCCAGCTGAGTTCCCCATTTGGTTGTGTGGTCAAAAATCAACACCCATAATTTGGTGTCGTCTGTGGGAACGTAGGGAGAATAGATAGCCAATGATGGGCAGAAAAAAAAAGATCGGGGATGACATCCCTAGTGGGAGTGGTAAGCATGCCGATCCAAACATGGAGGAAGAAAACCATAACGAAGGAACACGAGATCAGAATCCCGAGGAGAAAGATGTCAGCCAAGAGGGAGATGCACTGAAGAAAGTAGGCCGAGCGACCTCCAGGTATGGAAAGATAGATGCTTAAGGAGGGATGGCGAGATAAAGGGAATGGCAAACAAGTTGGCAGACCTGCAATCGGTTGTCAGCTTCATGATACAAAACAACGTCATGCAGCCATCGTTTCCATTGAAGGACATGTCAATTCCAACGGCCAAGAATGACGCCCAGAAAGGGGGACAGAAAGTAATCCCAACAGTTCCTCAGCATGACAAAGTAAAGGAATGCTCACATCGGCCTTCACGAGATGCTGGGCGAGCAGAATCAATGAGAAGAGAGTCTCAAAGGACGCCTTGTACTAAAGGAACTTGTGCAAAGGAACCTCGGCATGTTCAAGGGAAGGAACTTTGTTTTGATACGATGAATAAGAAGAAATTCAAGAGGACCCATAACGACACCAGGAGCAGCGCACCAAAAAGGCTGAAATCCGTTGACAATCGAGATCCTAGTCGGACTAAGAAGGATTTGAGGGACTATCTCCAGAGGAAGCGGCAGAATACGGAGGTCACATCACCCGTCAAGCCGAAAACGCCGTTCTCAGTAGAGCTGGATAGGTTTGAGGCCCCAAAAAGGTTCAATTTGTCAAGGTTTCAGATATATGATGGTAATTTAGATCCGAACTTTCACATCGGCTTATACCTTAATTCAATGGCCTTATATACTGGGAACAAACCGTTGTTATGCAAGGTGTTCCCCTCATCCTTTGGGAAAATCGCTTCAGATTGGTTTCACAAGTTGCCGAAAGGAACTGTGAAGAGTTGGGAAGACCTAGCCAAGATGTTTGTGGTTAGGTTTGTCACGAACAAGTTGTAACCAGTAAGGGTAGACTCCCTGATGGCTTTGAAAATTAGTGAGGGCGAAAGCCTCAAGGCTTATGCCAAAAGGTATTATGAGGTGTTCAACCAAATATCGGGATGTAACCAAGAGTTGGCGGTCATGTCTTTTAAGAACGGCCTGGAGGATGGCTGCATGCTTCAAAAGTCATTGGAAAAAACTCTGCCAAAGAGTATGGAGGAGCTCATGGAAAGGATTGAGAAATATGTCAGAGCAGAAGAGGATACACCGGGAGCGAAGGCACCAAAACAGGAGAAGAGAAACGGCTCGTCGAAATAAAGCTGAGGTAATACTAGATACAACAGGCAAGAAACAGGGTTGAGGGCTGCACAGGCAGTCACCACTGTGTTCTGGATCTCGGTTTATAAAGTTCTAGAAAGGATCAAGAACCAACCATATTATAAAGTGCCAGAGAAAATTCCTAGCGAATTTATGAAGAGAAGCCTTGGGAAGCATTGTGCCTGCCACAGTGAGGATGGGCATCTGACTCAGGGGTGTAGAGCCCTGAAGACGCATATAGAAGACCTGGTCAAATAGGGTCACTTAAGGGACTTGGTAGATGAGACCAGAGTGAGGGAAGAGCATGTGAAACTACCCCAGGCACCGACAGCACCACCTCCACGACAACCACAGCAAGTAGAACCTCGGGTGATCAATGTGATCCACTTGAAGGTTAACAAGAATGATATACAAGGAGAGACACAGAAGGTGAAACACATACAGCGTATGTGTCAGGTCCAGCAAAAGAGGCCTAGGACAGATGAGTACCAGGGACCCATGATGTCCTTTACTAAGGTAGACCTAGACATGGTGCAGCATCCCCACACCGATGCTCTAGTGGTGACCCTCAAGATTGGGGAATGCCAGGTAAGGCACATTCTAATTGACCAAGGCAGCTCTTGTAACATCATGTATGTCCGATGTTACAAGGAGCTAGGCCTTCATCAGGATGATTTGGAGCAGTCCAACAGCCCAATGTTCGGGTTCAATGGAACGCCGACATGGCCCCTGAGAGCAATAAATTTGGAGGTGCAGGCAAGCACCAAGAAAGTAAGCACAGAGTTTGCAGTAATTGACACTCCCTCTCCCTACAACGTTATCTTGGGAAGGCCATGATTGCATGCAATGAGGGTTGTTCCCTCAACGCTACACCAACTATTGTAGTACCCAACGGAGCATGGAATTGAGGATGTTAGAGGAGATCAGGTGTAGGCAAAAATTGTTCCATAGCAGCAATGAAATCCACATACAACGTGTGAGAGATAGAAACAATAGAAATTGAAGACGAATACATGGAACTTATAGATGATGGTTGCAAAAAACCAGCCGAGAAGAGTGATGAAGCCTTGAAAAAAATTCTGATCCAAAAAGGGGATGAAAAACGCATCTTTCTTCTCAGCTCAGGCTTAGCCGAAAATGAGGAAAGGGAGTTGGAACCTTTCTTACGGGCCAACATAAAAGTATTTGCCTGGACACCATACGAGATGCCAGGCATTGACCCCGAGGTCACATGTCATATGCTCAACGTAGACAGGTGGGCTAAACTTGTAATCCAGCGAGCAAGGAGGCCGACGTTGATGCATGTTGAGGCAGTTGAGGAGGAAGTGGACAAACTGCTGGAAACTAAAGCCATTTGCAAGGTGAACTACCCTACTTGGTTGTCCAACACTGTGGTGGTGAAAAAGAAAATAGCAAGTGGAGGTTTTGTGTAGATTTCACCAGCCTAAATAAGGCTTGCCCCAAGGATAGTTTTTCACTTCCCGAGATTGACCAGTTAGTAGATGCCACTTCAGGGCATGGAAGGATAAGCTTCTTGGATGCTTACGGTGGATACCACCAGATAGCAATATATCCCTCTGATAAAGAGAAGACTGTATTTATCACCCCAAAAAGGCTGTACTACTACAGAGTGATGCCTTTCGGACTGAAAAATATAAGAGCAATCTATTAGAGGTTAGTAACCAAAATGTTTAGACCTTTGATTGGCAAGACAGTAGAAGTGTACATTGATGACATGATCATAAAGACCAAAGAACTTGAAAATCATCTGGCCGACTTGAAGGCAGTTTTTAACATCCTGAAGACATATCGGCTCTAACTCAATGCTTCAAAATGCACATTTGGAGTCAGGTCTGGTAAGTTCCTGGGATACTTGGTTACTAAAAGAGGCATTGAAACAAGCTCGGATCAAATCAAGACCATCATTGACTTGAAAAGCCCGACATCGGCAAAATAAGTGCAAATGTTGACTGGAAGGGCTACAGCCCTGAACAGGTTTATAAGCGGAAGTTCAGATAAGTGTAAACCATTTTTTAGTTTGTTAAAGAAGGCCACAGATTTTTTGTGGACTGAAGAGTGCGAAGTCGCCTTGGTCGACTTGAAAAAGTACCTAACAACAGCTCCAGTTCTTTCAAATCTAATACCTAGGGAGGAACTGTTTTTATACTTGGCAGTTTCAGAGCACGCAGCGAGTACAGTGGTAATCAGAGAAGAGAAGAGAAAACAAAGGGCAGTATGTTATGTAAGTAAAACCCTAGCAAGCACAGAAACCAAGTACTTATCCTTGGAAAAATTGACACTAGCCTTAGTAATGGCTTCGAAAAAATTGAATCACTGCTTCTAAGCCCACAAGATCGTGATACTGACTGAGCATCCTTTGAAGTCCTTGTTGCAACAAGGAGATCTGACAGGCAGAGTAACCAGATGGGCAGTAGTGCTGGGCCAATATGACTTGGAATTTAGGCCCAGAACAGCAATTAAGGGCCAGGTTTTGGCTAACTTTGTGGCCGAGTTCATACCTGGTGCCATCCCACGTCAGACTCCGACAAGTCGCGGCTTGGGGTGCCCAAGAGAGGCAGAAAAAACCCAGCTAGGGCCAAAGAACCCCACTCAAGCAAAACAAAAGAAAGAAGAAAAACCAAAGCCTTGCGACATCTACATCAGCGACTCCTTCAACCTGTTTGTTGATAGAAGTTCAAACCGTCAAGGAGCGGGGGCAGGGGTAGTGTTAGTATCACCAGACGGGCGAATGTTAGAACAGTCTATTCGTTTGGGGTTCAAAGCCTCAAACAATAAAGCAGAGTATGAGGCACTGATCGCAGGGTTGAAGCTAGCAACAGCAATGGAAGCCGAAGAGGTAGTAGTCTTCTATGACTCCTAATTTATTGTGAATCAGGCAATAGACGAGTACGCAGCCTGAGATGAAAGAATGATAGCCTATGTCGCCGAGATGATAACAACCACGCCGATGCCTCGGCTAGTTGGCTAGTGCAATGAAATCAGGAGAGGCAAGGACAATAATGGTTGATTATTTGTCAGGCCCAGTGTGGAACCACTAATCACAGAGTACAAGGCATTGTGTATGGGCTCACTATCTTGTGTTGGGTCTCAATTCTATTGGTGAGCCCATATATTTTGATTAGCCACTTTGCAGTGTACCTTTTGTAGTCGGTTATTTCATGATGATTGATCGTGTGATCCTCATGTGACTCAATATGAGGGTGGTTTTGAGCCATCTCTGCCAAGAGTGATTGGGGAGTCACTACTTTGGGGAATAGTGGTTTGATAACTAGCCGAGTTAGGGACTAGGAGATGAGCGGGAGGATAGCTACCGGTTTTCTAGTCACTTCTTGTCTTCATGTGACCCATCCTAATTGATTGTATTGCCACGCCTGACATGGAGTGAAAGGGACACTGCCATGGGGTTTAAGGCTTGTGATCTACCAAGGAAAGGACTGGGGGATGTGATGATTACTCTCATGTTTTGATTGGCTACGTATTGGTTTGTTGCAGTGGGGCTATTGTTTTTTCACTAAACTTCTCAAGACCATTGTTTATGGTGATTGACTATGTAGGCTTCATGTGACTCAGCCAGGATCTTTCATGGGATAGATCTTTTCCTTCGTCATGGCTTTGGTTGAGTGGCTAGGATGTCATGGCTATAAAAAGCAAGATGCTTATTAGATTTCATGTTTTCATCCGAGGTAGAGACTGGGAGCAAGCGGGGGCAGTTATCATTTTTTGATTGGTCTTGTTGGGTGTTTAGTTAGTTACATTGTGTTGTGTGTTTGTCTGTTATGTTCTATGAGTCTGTGGTGTGTTTTTGTTTATTTGCCCATATATCTTCCCCTAGTTTCCGTCTATTATCTCTGATGGTAGGGGTTACTTGGGGACAAAAAGGATATATGGGCAAAGTGGGGTTCTTGTTTTTCCTGTTGTTCTCTCGCTTTTGCGAGGGTGGTTTTATGTTGCAGGATGTCCAGTGGTAGTTTTATGTTGCTTTTTTGTTTGTCTATTATTTGTGGTAGGGCGTACCTGGGGTATGCCCCTTGTAAACTTGTACATTTTACTGTCTTTATTTTATGACTTACTTACCCAAAAAAAAAGGCAATGTGTATAGAGATAGGACCAAGTTGGATGGATGCAATAGTGATATTGCTTAGGGATGGCAAGTTGCTAGACGACCAAAAAGAAGCAAATAAAATCAGGTTGAAATCGACCTGGTTCAGCCTAACAGTAAATGGCCACCTCTACAAGAGGTCCTTCACTTGTATCCTTTTGAGATGTGTGCATCCCTCCCAGGTTGAAGACTTCTTATATGAAATACATAAAAGAGTATATGGAAGCCATGTTGAAGGTAGATCACTTGCTCATAATGTCATTACTCAGGGGTATTGGTAGCCCTACATGCAAAAGGATGCTGAAGCCTATGTCAGAAAGTGTGAAAAGGCTCAAAGGTTTGTACCTTTGATACATCAACCAGCAGCAGATTTGAACCCAGTATCCAGCCCTTGGCCATTTGCCCAGTGGGGCATGGACCTTGTTGGGCAATTGCCCCAAGCAACTGGGTAAAGGAAGTTTCTGCTGGTAGCAACTGATTACTTCACAAAGTAGGTAAAAGTTGAACCCCTTACGAAGATTCAAGATATTGATGTGAAAAACTTCATATGGAAGAACATCATCACCATGTTTGGGATCCCAAGGGCAATAATAGCAGACAATGGTACACAGTTTGACAGTAAGCTAATCAAAAGCTTCTATGCAAAGTACAAAATCAAGAACTACTACTCTACTCCAAGTTTCCCTCAGAGCAATGGCCCGGCAGAAACATCCAATAAAACTATTTTAGACGGAATCAAAAAGAGGTTGGAAGAAGCAAAGGGAAAATGGGTGGAAGAGTTGCCCAATGTACTCTGGGCATATCGAACTACGCCAAGAAGATCAACTGGAGAGTCTTTATTTGCCATAGCTTATGGCACTGAAGTAGTTATCCCACTGAAAGTCGATATCCCTGGGATCAGAACCCAAGGAGTAGAGAATGGATCTAATAAGGCATATCTGGCCCGAGATCTGGACCTGCTGGAAGAGAAAAAAAATAAAGCAGCAATTCGGCTAAGGGAATACCAGCAACAACTTGTTAGGGTTTACAATAAGAAGGTCAACCTAAGAGAGTTTAAAGTTGGGGATCTCGTCCTAAGAAAGATCGTCGGCAACAAGAAGGATCCCAAAAAGGGAAAACTTGGCCCAAACTGGGAGGGGCCTTATAGAATCATCTCAGTTTCCGACAACAGGGCATATCAGCTTGAAGATATTGAGGGCAAAGAGTTGCCAAGACCTTGGAACACTTTCAACTTGAAATTTTTTTGTTGTTAGTTTTTTATTTTTGAAGTTTATGTCATAATTTTATTGGCCGAAGTAATAAAAGCATGCTAGTTTGATTTTTATGATTTTTAAATTTGTGCAAGAAGACTGACCAGTCCTATGACAATGTTTCTGAATGAAGCATGACGAATAACTTAGACTTATTATATGGTAGAGTTGAATTATACTTGCATATAATAGAGTTGAACTAAGTTGGCGATGTTTCTGAATGAAGCATGACGAATAACTTAGACTTATTATATGGCAGAGTTGAATTATACTTGCATAAAATAGAGTTGAACTAAGTTGGCGATGTTTCTGAATGGAACATGACAAATAGCTTAGACTTATTATATGGCAGAGTTAATTTATACTTGCATATAATATAGTTGAACTAAGTTAGCGATGTTTCTAAATGGAACATTGCGAATAGCTTAGACTTATTATATGGCAGTGTTAAATTATACTTGCATATAATAGAGTTGAACTAAGTTGAATTAATCTAGATTTGCCATGTTGGCAGGGTTAAACTCAGAGTAGAGCTCAGTGTGCTTTCGTCAGATTAACAGAGAAACCAAGGCTGAACACCTCGGCTAGTTTTTATTTGAATCTGACTTCGGCAAAAGACTATAAACGCATAATGTGAACTTAAGTGGAACTTAGGTTCACATTAGGGAGCAAGAAGAAGGAATAAAGCTGGGGACTTGTTGAAATTCTGCAGAAAAATTTACAAGCTAAAATAGGCTTAACACTTGTTAAAATTTCAGAGAAATTTACAAGTTAGTTGAGGTAATTATGAAAAGTGTTTCCGGTGCACATCTTATCTGAGGTGTCTAACCAGGCTGTCAGGCTTGAAAGGATGAAGTCTTGATAGAAGACAATAAGCGGAAGTGAAAAAGCAAGTATACTGAATAAAGTTTAAAGAAACAAGCACTTGTAAAAATATTTCAAAATGTTTTTAAGTGTTAGTCGAGTTCCAAGTGTTGACCGAAACAAACAGACAAGGTTTTTAGCCAAGATACCCCATCCCGAAGTGATTATAAAGTTATGCTGTGCTTTGAAGAAATGCAAAAAGTATTCTAAATATAAAAGCAAGCATAGAAGATGAACAATAAACATGCATGAAGAGAAGCATTTAACACTTAAAAGGAAATATAAGACTTGTATTCAGAAGATGGAACTTGTTCATAAGCAAAAAGGCACTTTTGGCCTGGCAAAAGGACAACTTGTTTAGGTACAAAAGAAGGCTCATCGGCCAAATTGGAATTTAAAATTGTTCAAACAAAATGAAGGTACAATTGAAAGAAGAAAAGTTCAGATTAAAAAAAAAAAAATTTCTAAGTGTTTAAGGCATGGGCATCGGTCTCAGACTGTTCAACCTTGGCTATTGGCGTTGTGTCAGCCTCGACTGGCAATGTGGTTTCTTTCTCTGCTGCTATCTCGGCGTTAATTTCCAGAGTGTCTTATCTAAGCTTTTCTCTGCTGAAAGGACCTCAACTTCAGAAGTTGTTTGTTTGGGAGAGGCACCCTTGGAAACCAAGTCCTCTTCCTCATCATGAGTCAAGTCCAAGACTTGCTCATTCAAAGTTGGGGACTTGGCCCTAATAGTAGTTTCCTCTTTATCAGTATCATCAGTCCCAGGGTCCTCGTCCTCGACTTTGTCTTCTGAATCCTTGGGAGTATGAGGGAATGGCAATTGGAGTTGGTTGGTATCACGAAGAGGGAAGTCCGCAGGAACAAACAATTTGTCTAGGGTCGCAATCTAGACGAGAAGAAAGCCTCAATTACAAGCTTGGGTAACCTAGGCTTTGTACGCATCTCAAATGGCAGCCTGCCCCTCTGAGAATGCCTTCTCATCGGTGGCTTTGATTTCGACCTCCTTAGTGGCCAAGGCTTCACGGAGCTTTGCCTGGGCTTCGACGGTTTTAGTCTTAGCCTCCTTTGTTTCAGCCTTGAGAACCGCGACCACAGCCTCCGCTGCTTCAGCCCTCTCCTTGGCTTGGTCTTGTGCACTTTTTGCAACCTTGGCTTGATCCAATAGAACTTTCATTTTAGCCTCAACATTGTTCAAAGAGGCAAGAAAGCTAGTAGCATCTCGGGTTTTCTTTATTAACTCCTTCTTCGTCTCCTCTGCTTTCACCGCAAAGGAATGAGCATGCTGAATCGCCTAGAAGAATATGAATGAACAAATTGGTAAGATTTTTTCAGTATGAGTACTGGAAGTAAAAAGTCAGAAAAAACAAGAGTTGAAGACTTACCAGGACGGAATGTTGCATCATCAGAGCAAAGTTTTCGTATTCAGAGATCTCGGCCATACGATTTAGATCAGTAGGTAGAAGAACGGTGGTGGAAAGTGTAACGCCAACTTCAATATTGTCATTGGCACTGTCACCGGCCATTACTGGTTAGTCCCCAATAGTAATGGTAGGAGCCTAGGGTTCATTGGCCTGGAAAGCACTTGGGCTGGCTGCAGCCTTAGACCCCAACTTCTTTGACAGAGCAGTATCAGATGGCTCGGCCTCGGCAGGCCTCTTCTTGGTGACAGAAACATTTTTCTCGACCTCGACCAGTTTGGAGATCGGCATGGTGTCTTCGGTATCCACTTGGGGAATTGGGGCCTTTGCCTTAGCCCTTTTTACCCTCTTTGGTTTTGGCTTGGGCTAGGACTCTGATGGAGAGGATTGAATTGTCACCACTCCTAGCAGGTCAGCCAGTAGGTCCTTCACAATGGCTTTGTTGCGGCCCATTTCCTCGGCGATTGCAGCGACGGTGATTTTGGTACCAAAGTGAATTGGCAGTAGGGCGATTGGTGGGTTTGTTGGGTCAAATGCCGATTCTTCAGAATCCCGTCATCTATGACTTCGAGTTCTACTGGCAGCGACATGTGGTGGAGCTCGACGTCGGCGTCAACGTTGTGATATCGGGATGAGTTGGAAGGCAGATATTGACGGCAACTCAACTAGATCAAAAGAGGAAGCCTAATCAGCTCTTGGTGAAGAAGTACCTGGAGGGGTTGACGCAAACGGTGGAGTTTGACTTCTCCGAGAGACGTCGGGCAATGCCGACTTGTATGTTGGGATGTAATTGAGCAGTAAAGGTGCTTTGCACTAGTCAATGGGCAGGCCTAACAGCTTTTTTATGTCCTTGTTAGGGAAAAAAATTTGTCGAAAGTCCTTTGCCGGCTGGGGAAGAACCACAAAAAAGAACAAGAAGAAAAAAATATTCAGAAAGAGATATATGAGTTGACAAGTCCTAACAGAAATAGGATTAAAAGGATGAATCATTTCTTACCATCACCCTCTTTAAACACCAATCGGCGCAAAGGGAAGAGATAAAGATCATCATCAGGAGCAAACTCCCAGTTGCCTGAGACAATGAGGTAATCATCTCCAGCACCCTTGTTGGAGTCTGGAGGTCAGTTATGATTTTGTATGCAATGAATCTGGGTTTCAGGTAGTAAATGTAGCATTTCTCAGACTTTAGGCTACATATGGTATAACAGTATTGAATGTCGGCTAATGTTACTCTAGCGTTTTCTTGGCGAAATAAAGCAATTATACCATTAATAACCCTATAGGAATTGATGGCTAGCTGCATTGGCTGAGTTTATAGTAGTGAAGGACTTCCCTAAAGAGAATGTCTAAGGGAAGCCGAAGTCCGCATTCTATGAAGGCCACAACGGGGAAGGGCATGGAATCTCCATATGGCATGATAGAGCCCTCCTCCCCAACTAACCTAATCTGGACGTCGGCAGGGATGGAAAACTCTCTCCTAAAATACTCAAGTTTTTCTGAGGTGTCTACCCTCCACCTGAACATACCCATTATCTGGATAAGAGGGGGTTGTGCAACAGAAGTGATGGATATAGGGTTGAATACCTCGACTAAAACCTAAGCTATCAATAGAGCTAGGGTTTTTTCAGATCTAAGGGGAGTTTGTTTGAGTTTTTCCTAAGTAATTGGTTTCTTGGCAAAACCCAATTTTAAGTCTACGCAGAAATAAGAATTGAGGGGAAAATCTGGAAATACAACAAGAAAAGCAGAAAAAAGAGCAAGATTTAGAGTCAAGAAGCATCAAAGGCAAACAAAATTCCAGAATTGAACAAAGCAAAAATGTAGAAAGAAATACAGATATGGCAAGAGCAGTTCCAGACATTCAAAAGTGACCAGTGCAATATGCCAAGGACATGCTTAGTCATACGGATGGCATTCCAAGAATAGGAAAAATTACAAACACAATGTGAGTGTGTAAAAGCAATGTGCACAAATCACAAGCAAATGCAATAACGAAAGTTCGAGGACCAAGGCAGATTCAAGAACAGAGGATATCTCATAATAAACAAAGTACAACTACGAAAACAGATGTAACTTCCACAGCAACAGATACGGAGTGGAATATATGGCAAAACTCAAAAAGAAGAAACTGAGGACTTACCAAGTGAAGCCGACAGAAAGGACGCCGGAATGAGTCTCGGCGGAGTTGAACAGCGTGAATAATCGGAACCAAATGATGAATTGCTCGCCGGAAGAGACGATTATATTAGTTGCAGGAGCTTGGAAGCATGAAAATGAAGGTTTGGATGAGAAGCGTTAGAAAGAGAAAATTCGAAGGCAAATTGGATTCTCAAGAGTGAAGAGTCGAAGAAAGAGTAAGAGTTTTGTCAAAAATTCGAAAGGGCGGCAAACCATAATGGAATGCCTAGGACGACGTGCCTCTCAGGCGACGTGGGCAGATCGATGTGACTTAGTGACGCGTGAATGGTACGAGGCAGTAGAGACGTGACACGTGGAGGAAACGATTGAGAAAACCATGCGTGACAGCTCATGAGCAGATAAAACTCTTGGAGTTCTTAATTTAATGAAACGAAAACCTCGGTTGAATAAACGATTTCGATGTAGAAACTCAAGAAACTTGGTTCTTAAGTCTTTATCATTGTTAAAAATGGACAGCTGAGTCCTAGACATGTGAAACCGATGAGTCATGATCTCGGTCGAAAGATGTAAACATGAAAGTAAGCGGTGTAGGTTCCATCACCTCAGGTTACCGAGATAATAGAACCTAGGGGACAGTTGTGGAAACATATTTTGAGAATGACAACATGTGGCCAAGGTGACACCGGAGTGTCAACCGAGGTGCCACGTGGCCTGATCCTGACGCCGAGGTTATCTCGGCTAAGCCGAGATTATGTATGGAGATATCGGAATCTGAGATGAGCGAATAAGGGACAAGAGTCCTAGAACAAGGGAGGATCTCAATCTGGATAAGGGTAAAACTCTTAGGGAGTTTATCCCTATCTAGCTGAGAGTCCAAGATAAACATTGAACCTGAGTCAACTTAAGTGAGGCTTCTGTAGGGATCAGGTTAGCGTTAGCTATAAAAGCAAGGCACCTTCGTGGGTCTAAGGGAGGTTTTTTATGTGTGATATACTGTTATTTCTTGTAAGTTAAGCACAATTTGCTATCTTTGAGATATATTTGATTACTGACTTGATCGTCGAAGTACCCCCGGGTGGACAAACCACCGCCGAATTCTTATCTTTCTGTAACAGGTTGTTTGGACTTAATCTATTCTGCCGGTACTCTCCAGTTGAGTTCTTTGTTTGGTTGTGTAGTCGGAATAACAAATGATACATGTAAGATAGTATTAAATATAAATATATGAGAAGTAACGAATAAAAAATATTGAATACATATTCTATACTTTTATTTGATACGAACAATTATATTTTGAAGAATCGATATACCATAGATTGTAACTAACTTCGAACTGTCTCAATTTACTGCTATAGCTGAGGAAGTTGATGTTGCTGCTTCAATAATGGATGCCGTAGTTGTGCTGCCATATGCCATAGATGACATTGTAGTACGGTTTGGTCCCTAGCTCAACTGGTCCTTTAGTTGGATTGCCACTGTCGATGTTGTGCCACTTGTCGATATTGGCTGTGTATGCTTACTAGAATGTGGAGTTGAGAGAATTGTGTCCCATTTCTATTACCTCAGTAGTACAAATTGTTTAAATTTCAAATAATCGGATATTATCTTTACCCCCCAAAAAAAAACATTAATCACTCTATTTGGTTTTATTTTTAGAATTTATTTTTTTTAAATTTTATTTTTTCGTTTTTCATATTTTTTTATTTTTATTGAATTTTTTTTAATTTTAATTAATTTTTTTAATTTTTTGACATACCTAATATAAATATACTTAAAAAGCATAATATTTATGAAAATTTTTTAAAAAAAACTCACTAAATATCAAAAATAAAAAAAATACGAAAATTTAATACATTTTTCATATTTTTTTATATTTATTAATTTTTTAAAATATTTTTTCACAAATATTTTACTATTTGGATACGTCTACGTAAGATGCATTTAAAAAAGTAAAAGAAAATGTTTAAAATTTAAAAAAATTCACTAAAAAAATACGAAAAATAAAAAACTCAATTTTTAAAAAATTAAATTTTAAAAATGAAAACTAAGCCAACTGAATTATAATAGAAATCATAATTACCGTTTATTTTATTTAAGACATCAAATCATGTAATTATTGAGACTAATTTTATTTTCTTTGTAAATGATGATCTATCTACAAATATTTGAAGATGAATTATTTAGATTACTAAAATCGATGGGGGTCAGCTCACACTCTTAAATTTGACCATCAATTCAATTAGAATAATGTCATATGTATTAACTAGTATATTAGTTAGTGTATCAATTGATGATGTGATATAATTTAAGAGATTTTTAATATTTATAATGTGATTAATGAGGAGGTTCGAGGAAGAATAATATTATATGTACCAATTAGTGTACTAATTGATGATGTGGTATAATTTAAGAGGTTTTTGGTATTTGTAATGTGATTAATGAATTGTGTCAATAATATTGTCATAACTAGTGTTGATATACTAATTAGTGCATGTAGTATCACCGTAAGAATAATGTCATAACTAGTGTTGATACACTAATTAATACATTAATTGATGTATATAGTACCACTGATTCAATTATGGTCCCCCAGTTTGAAAACCAATTGTGGGGGTTGTGAGTTCACGTAGCCCCTTTTTATGATCCAAATACTTTTTAAATAGATTATATCTATAAAAAAAATGGATAAATTATAAATATATCTCTTAAATTTGATTAAAATACGAATTGCTCCCTATAGTTTTGAAAATTACATTCCACTCCTTGAGATTTCTAATTTCATAACAAATCACCCAATTTATTAATAAATCATCAAGTCAATTAACAGATTTTAATGATGTTAAACTATGTTTCAATTAATAATTTAGATAATTTTATTATTGTCTAGGAGAACAATTATGAATTTCATTTTTTTAATTAATTTTGTTAAATAAAAAATACTAACAATGAGATATTTGTAATTTTTTAAACTGCAGGGCAATCTGTACTTTAAGCAAATCTCAGGGTCTTTTCCCAAATTAAGACAAAATAGCAACTAATTTCCCAAACTAGGCCTAGTTTGGACGGAATTCCCAAACTAGACTAAAACGTGGTTGTGAACTACGCTTTCACCGTTTATCTGACCCTCCCGCCGAAAATGTCTAAAATCGTAAAAGCGTGATTGCAAACCACGCTTTTAATTAAGAAAGCGTGGTTACAAACCACACTTTTAAGTTTTTTTTTTTTTGAGAAAACGTGCACGCATTTAAGGTAATTATATTTTGCCTCTTATATGTTTAGTCATTTTTTTTTTTTTTTTTGCCTTTTAAGTTTTTTTTTTTTTTTTTTAGAAAACGTGCACGCATTTAAGGTTTTTTTTTTCATAAAACGTGGTTTGAAACCACTCTTTTAAGTTAAAAAAAAAATTCATAAAACATGGTTTCGAACCACGCTTTTACTGTTGAGGGAAGAAAGCGTCGATCATAACCACGCTTTTAACCAAAAAAAATTTTGAGAAAGTGTGGATGATAACTACGCTTTTAAAACTTATATAAAACTCCCCCAATCCTGTCATTTGCAACCACGCTTACACTTAGGTTTTTTCTCTCTCACTCTCTACTCTCTCTCTCTCTCTCTCTCTCTCTCTCTCTCTCTCTCTCGCTCTCTCTCTGCTCTCAGACTCTCTCTCTGCTCTCACACTCTCTCACTGCTCTCTCTCTCTCTCTCTCTTTGCTTTCGCTCTCTCTCGGTTCGTGGTTGCTCTCTCTCGTTGGTATGGCGTCTGTCTCTCTTTGTCTCATTTGAATTTTATGTGTTTATTGTGTTTGTGAAAATGTGAATGTGGGTGCAATGTGGGTATAATAGGGTTTTATGAATGAGAAAATGTTGTGAATTGATGGAAATGTTGGTAGAATAGGATTTGTGAATGTGAAAATATTGTGAATTGAAATTGTGGTTTTGAATTGGTAAAATGTTGTGGTTTTGAATTGTGAAAATTTTCTAGGGTTTTCAATTGAATGTGAAATCATAAATTAGGTTTAGGGTTTTGAATTGTGAAATCAGAAATTAGGGTTAGGGTTTCAGAAATTAGGGATTTTGAATTGTGAATCTTGTCTATATTTTTTGCATTGTGAATTGTGAATCCTGTCTATATTTTTTGAATTGAAATTTTTTTTTTTTTTTGCTTGTTAATCCTGTCTATATGGTTAAATCTTCTTATTCTTTCGCTTATCTCTTAAGCTACATTATTAGGCTACTATAACTAGTACAAACAATTTTTTTAGGTTGTTTTAGAAAATATGTTAAAAGCTAATTTTTCGTTTTTTTTTTTAAACTTTTTGTGGAAAACGTGTACAAAAGTAGAGAAATGATGTGACCCAAAAAAAATTAGAAGTCAAAAAATGACTTTCAACCTCTTTGTCAAAAGAAGCCTTTCAAGTCGTCCTTAAAAATGCTATTATCAAAACATTTTATATAAATAAAAAAAAAATTGTTTAAAAATTATGTTTGAAAAAATTAAAATTTTTGATTTATAAAATGACTCATTCTCGAGAATTTTTACCCACTTGAACTATCCAATTGACTTATTCCCTATGCGTCTGGATTATGTTTATTCAATTAAGATTTATATTTTTATGATAGTCGGATGTCTGAATCAGTTTACGTATTTCTCGACTAATCTTAGAATCCACACCAAACGTCCCTTCCATGTAGATCGGCCAAATCTGAAATAATACCTACAAACATGACCTCAAGAAATTGATAACACATAATGAGAGTTCAACTTGAGACCTGAAAGGAGCATACCTAATTTTTAACACATAATGAGAGCTCATTAATATTAACGAAACTCAAGTTTGACTCGGTTCGGCTCGATAATTTTTTTTAATGTTATTTATATTGTTTAAATAAAAATAAATGAGTCAAGCTTGACGAACCGAGTTGAGCCCTTAACAAGCTCAGTCGAGCTTGTTCATGAAAAGTTCGGCTCATTTGCAGCCCTATTTGAAATGACTCATGATTGGGAATACAAAAAGAAGTAGATTTCAAATATCACCATACTTTACTAGAAATAATATAAAATTACAACTCATAATTATTAACTTTCAAATTTTTTATTTTTATCTTTTATAACTGAGTATCTGAGTCAATTTATACACACCTCGACTAAATTTAAAATTGTAGACAATGCATCAAAAGAGAGTCTTAAAACATTCTAATTAATAGTCCATAGAAATTTCCTAGGTAAGAAGAAAAGAAAAAAAAAATGGCACTTTGATGGCTAAGACTGCGTTTCATAATACCAAATAATTGCTACGGATGGCCCAATAGATTGACATGGATTAATATCCAAAATTTACTACATAGATTTAACCACCAACACAAGCTCGTAAGCCAAGGCACAAACCTCTTTTGAGAACATGAAAAAAATTAATTTATTGGTTTATTTTGATTATATTATCTCTCTATTTTTTTTGTTGTATGTTTAAAAAAAAAAGAGTAAAGAATTTTTTTTTTTTCTAACTTTTCAAAACAAGCCAAAATGAGCTATTTGTTTGAATTTCATAACAAAGCCTCTATGACCTCTAAAAAGTGGACGAGGGTTACCATTTCAAATAGGAAATAACTTTGTCATTAAGGTCCCTAATGGCACAAGTTCGAGCAAATAAAATTAACTTCTCTTTAATTGTCCATAAATCTCAAGAATTGGATCACCAGTTTTAAAAAATTTAATATATGCATAAAAAGAGAGTCTTAAAACATTCTAATTAATAGTCCATAGAAATTTCCTAGGTAAGAAGAAAAAAAAAATGGCACTTAGATGGCTAAGCTTGTGTTTCATAATACCAAATAATTGCTACGGATGACCTAATAGATTGACATGGATTAGTATCCAAAATTTACTACATAGATTTAACCACCAACATAAGCTCATAAGCCAAGGCACAAACCTCTTTTGACAACATGAAAAAAATTAATTTATTGGTTTATTTTGATTATATTATCTCTCTATTTTTTATTTTTATTTTTTTGTATGTTTAAAAAAAAAAGGGAGTAAATAAATTAATTTTTTTTTTACTTTTCAAAACAAGCCAAAATGAACTTTTTGTTTGAATTTCATAACAAAGCCTCTATGACCTCTAAAAAGTGGACGAGGGTTATCATTTCACATAGGAAATAACTTTGTCATTAAAGTCCCTAATGGCACAAGTTTGAGCAGATAAAATTAACTTCTCTTTAATTGTCCATAAATCTCAAGAATTAGATCACCAGTTTTAAAAAATTAAGAACAATATTTGAAACCTCTATTTGATATTGTCCAAATCAGCCGAGTTATTTCAACTCAATGAAAAAAATAATAATTTCATACAAAACTTACATTATGATTTAAGATTTTTATATGACTTGTCCAATTTTGTCCAATCTCATTGAATAAAAACAATACTTGATAGAATGAAGTTGTTTTAAAATTATACTATAAAATTATATGAAGAGAAAAATAAAACGAGAATCTTCATAATGTCTTAAGATTCAAAATTAGTAATCCATGATGCTATTTATTAAATAAAAATACTGAAAAAATAGAAATTAAATGTGTGATATATATCTGTCTACTTTATCAAAATATTAAAAAATAGATCAAGATTTATCAAAATAAAACAAAATAAGTGTTTTTTAAATTGCTTCCACTTACATGCGTACGATTAAATCATTGCCTAAATTAAGGGTTGTGTAGAGTTATTATTATTTATTTATTTATTTATTTGGAGTCAATGCCTTTTAGAAATTGATCATATTGAGGGAGGGAGGCCCTTGCCGCAATGGTAAGGCTGTTTTATTATGCTGATAAAAATATAAAATAAAATAATTCTATTATAATTCGAGTGTTATGGATTCAAATCATAGCTCAATAAGGTGCGTGCATATATCTAATCTTCCTCTAAACTCTACCATGACTGTAATCTTTGGAATTGCCGCTTTACAGATCTTGTAAATCAAAATGGGTCACTAGCTAAAAATCTTATAGTTTTGTTATAAACAAACAAAATTGATCATAAAATTGAATACAAATACATATATACGCATAAAATTTTATAAAGTTTGTTAGTATTTTGAAAAATTTTATCCATCTATATACATTTTGTGTACAGTTCTATAACTTTACAGATCTTGTAAATCAAAATGGGTCACTAGCTAAAAATCTTATAGTTTTGTTATAAACAAACAAAATTGATCATAAAATTGAATACAAATACATATATACGCATAAAATTTTATAGAGTTTGTTAGTATTTTCAAAAATTTTATCCATCTATATACATTTTGTGTACAGTTCTATAACCATATTTGTGTTCTTAGACTTATTCAAAATCTGAAGTTATTGCTGCTATGTGATTCAAAAGTTCTTTTTGTTTCAAATTCAATAAACATTTTAGTATAGGACATCTATACATGTGTATGAATTCAAAAAGGATCATATGAATAAAGCATACCCAACCTCAAAAAGAAACGTTTTGATGTCGCATAGAGTAACTTAATCATATACAAAATTTACCATATTATAAAATTAATTAGGGCTTTTTTAAAATAAATAAAATTAAATTAATGGTAGTGCTTGGATGGCTCCACTTGTTTGATGCATTTTAAGCATTTTAATAAATTTATATTATTACAAGGATGCTTAATCCAATGGGGAAGGCTATTACCCATCAAATTGACTATCTTATTGAAGATAATTAATGATTATTCCCAAGTTTCCATGTGAAGAGAAATAGACTATCTAGATGAGTAGTCTTACATGAAAGAAACTTTCCAAAAGTTATTTTTTGAGTGAAGTATTTTTACCAAAAAAAATGGAACCAGGTTTTCAAAATGTAATAGTGCATTTAAAGGGTGGTGATGGGTTATGGAGCAAAAGGGAGGGGAGGATGATTGTAGAGGCAGCGTGGGTTTTGATGGCGTTAGGTTGTAGCAGGAAACAGGTAGGTTTCAACGGCGAAAGAGGTGGGGAAGGAGAGAGAGTTTATCCACTGTGTGAGGTGCATGGTAATATTTAAATGGATGGTTAGGATAGTTTGTGATCTAGTATGGTGAAGTTTATTTCAAAGGGGTATAAAGTACTACATTCAAGGTAAAATCTTGTTTGGTAATAATGACAAAGTGAAAATTGTTGACGATGTTGAAAAAGTTGCCGGAAAAAATAAGTGAACAAAGTCCATGATGATATAAATGTCACTTATAGAAAAATATAAATTGTCTTTTGATTCCCACAACTTCCTTTCACCAAGTATCCGCCTAAACAAATTCAAATAACCAACACAAAAATAAAAGCAGGTTAATTTACAAAAATCAAATCAACACTGAGTTCGGATTTCCAAAACAAAGAAGAATAATGGAAAAAGCAGAACGCATGGAAAAAGAAAAATGTACATTTGCCGTGCACAAGAGCATGATTTTAATCGTAATAAATAATGGAAAAAGCATAACACAGGAGTTCCATAGATAGTTATGTCAAAACAAACCAACATTGTTTGTGTGTTGTAAGCTTTTTTCTTAAAAAGCTAAAAAATCTAAAACATAATAATTATTTTAACTTGTATTTTAATTAAAAAATCACTAATGATTGTTGGATTACAATTGCGGATTACTTAAATAAAATTCTTGCCTCACAAGTAATTCTAATTTAATGAGTTAAAATTTATATAATTCTTTTAGAAGTAAAATCCGATATAACTATATTGTTGATATTTTAATGTTTTTTGTTTCATTGAACCAAGTATATGGAGACTGTTTTAATTATCTTCTACTGGGGGGGAAACATAATTTGGGATTCCAATGAAGGTGTGTCATATGATGCTGAGCCGAAAGGGCTATATGGGGTGCAACTTGGCACCACGCTTAGCAATTTGGAGGAGATGTTCATGTCCAAGGTGGCAAGTAAGGGGGAAAGTGTCCGATTGAACTTCAAATGTAGATATCCTTATCGCCAGTGGCAAGCAATCAGCAAATACAAGATATTATCGATCAATGACGATGAGGCGTTGAACACCGTATTAAGTATCGGTGCAAGTTTCCAACCACCAAATTGTTTGAAAGTGTACATTGATAAAGAGGTTGTACACAATGTCCCGAATATGACACAGATGGATTCTCGTCCGTTCACTACATTGCTGACACATGGGATTGACACGACAACGTTTCAGTCTCCTATGTATGAATCAGATCAATATTATGCAGTGGGCTACACACAATAGACATTTGAGGGCCATGGTGTAGAATCAGGTTCACGTGGTGGAGGTGATTATGAATTTCACAATAATACAGAAGATGTGCCCACCTACAGCCATCATACCACTCCGGTTGAAGTTGCTGGTAATATGGCTGAAACAGTGAACTATGTGCAGTTTGCTGACAAGGACATGTACGGTCCTGATGTCACCCTAGACAATGATGAGAATGAAATGTGTAATGAAGAAATTTTATTGGGCGGATCAGATAATGATGATAATGAAGATGATGCCGACGATCTCGTTGACCTTGACAATGCCCTCATTCCACCTAGACCTGAAATCCATTTCTATGAGAACATTCACATGGGTGGTGATTTTGACATGAGTAGCCGTGATGTCGTTCCCCGTAACCGGATCTGGAACGCTGAAAATCCAAAGTTGGACAAAGGGATAGTTTTCGTTGATAAGAAACAACTTGTACATGCTGTGAAATTGTACCACGCAACAAATAATCGAGAGTATAAAGTGGTTGACTCCAAGCGAGATTGCAGCTGGTGGTTGCGCTGCATCTTTTAGTAGGAACACATGGTCTTTTTAAAATAAAGCAGTATAGGGGTCCTTACCATTGTTTATACCCAGGAATGAATAGGGACCATACTAATATTAGCTCCAGTTACATTGCTTCTCATCTTTTGGGACAAGTTGCGGTGAGTATACAAAATAAATGTTTACATATATATATTTGTTTGTTTATAGTGTTCACACCAAAATAATCTGACTCATAAGTATTGTTGTATGCAAAATGAACTTGATATGTCAATTAAGAATGTCATCGAAGATATCAAAAAGACCATGAACTATAGTATATCATACAAGAAGACGTGGCATGCAAGGACAAAGGCAATTAGAATGGTGTTTGGGGATTGGGATGAATCATATAGGCAGTTGCCTAAATTCATGCATGCATTACAGACATTTAATCCCGGCACCATCGTTCAATGGAAGCATATATATACCGGAGGTACAACCATTATGCCCGTCTTCCACTTTGTTTTCTGGTCTTTCAAACCCGTCATCAATGGCTTCAGCTATTGTAGGCCTATTATAACCATAGATGGTACATTCTTATACGGTAAATACACCGGTGTGTTACTTGTAGCAACGATTGTCACTGCCAGTGGCAAAGTGTTACCGCTTGCATTCACTGTTGTCGACAAGGAGAGTTTGGAGTCTTGGTCGTTTTTCATTTCAAATATCAAGGAACATATTGTTATGGGCCGACAGGGAGTGACCTTGATATCTAATCAAGCTGAGAGTATTTTAGCTACTGTGAGACGGCATTGGCTGAATCCCTCGCTCCAATTTGTTGGATATCATCGGCACTGCCTTCAATATGTTTGTAGTAACTTTAACACAAGGTTCAAAAATAAGGAACTGAAACAACTTCTATGGAAAGTAGGGAGTGCTCATCAACGACGAAAGTGTAATGCTTACTTAGAACAGATACAGGCTATTAACCAAGATGCCATCGATTGGGTCCACAAGATGAATCCTGTGAAGTGGGCCCTTGCGTATGACGATGGATATCGATGGGGGGTATTGACTAGCATATGCAGAGTGCTTCAACAGCGTCTTGAAAG
>NW_021027767.1:518482-571882 GCF_004153795.1 Camellia sinensis
ACTGCAGCCTATAATTTTTTTTATTTTCACTTAAACGAAATTCACAGCATCTCCTTCTTCTCGTCTTTGGCATTTGCTGCTTCTTTTTTGTATTCGGATAATTAGCATTTCACTTCTTATAATAATTGTTTATCAACACTATTGCCATGTGGTTGTATTAATGTGACTTAGATGAATTCTGAAATGTGAGGAAAAAACAAAGCATTTAAGTCCGCACATGCACAAAGTCACATGCATCACTAACTCGACTGAATCATCTGCATGAAGTCCCATGGCATCAATTGTATCATCTGCACAAAGTCCATCATCACAATGCCATCACTGCATCGCTGTAGAAAGTCACATAGCATCTGAGGAAAAAACAAAGCATACAATTTTATTACGTTTGTTAAAGTCTTGCATCACTGATGAATATTGGACGTATTACTGCGCCAAGCTACAACTTATTATCGATACCATAGCTATTTGCCATGTGAATTTTGCAATTCATAATGGGATGAGGGAGTGTCAGAACAAAACAACAAAACAATTACACCCTTTGTGTTTAAAAAGCTACCCTATTGCAAACTCCAAATAGATTTCATGAACCTTGAAGATAAATATTATAGAGTTATAATGTATTGAAGATTAATTTGTAGTAGAGTTAAGAATGAATGGGTTTTTCGATGCTATAGAACTTGAAAGTGTTACAGATAAAAGCTAGCCTAGTATGCAGACAAGAACAACACCGACTTAAATCAAACATCAAGTTACTTCAAATTTAAATTGGTCAAATTTTTTCATTAAATTAAATGAAATATGTAAGGTGAAAAGTGAAATTAAATTATATTGTCAAGGCAAATAAATTGAATTATATTTGTAAGTGAAAAATGAAATTAAATTTCTAAGCGGATTTGAACATTCTTGCTTAAAATCGAAATTAAATTGTTTAAATTCAGATATGGCATGAGTAGTAAATAAAAGTCGAAGTGACAACTCGTATAAAGTTGAATGATTACATTTATGGCATATTTTCCTACATAAAATATTTGCCAAAAATTGAATGAGAATTTTTTTTTTTTCCAATAATAGGTTTGATGATTACATTTATGGCATATTACAAAACTTAATTACTGATTTTGTATATAGAAGTTTAAATAAATTATAAAATTTTAAATTACATAAATTTATTTATAAATTGTAAATGTGAACAATGGTTACAGTATTCGAAAATATACTAAATTTATTCATAAATATTAATTTTCAAATGGTAGTATGTGATTAAGAATAGAATTTTGTAATATGCATTTTCAATCAAGTACACAGTAAAAAACTTAGGCCTATGCGGTACAGTTAAATGTTTTTGCATACATATTTAGATTAATTTTTGTTAGTATGTTAGTTGTAATTTTTTTTTAATATAAAACAATTACATATATAAAGGCTTAAAAATAAGAAATGATTATTACAAATAAAAACGATCTATTTTAAATATACGACCCCGTTTACAAATAATAATTAAAAAATAAAGAATTTAAATGATCTATTACAAATAAAGAATTTAAAAATGATCTATTACAATATGTAAGTATTACATAGTCTTCATCGACCAAGTCGTGCAGACATGTTCGCCTGTCATGACCTGTCTGCTGGCACTCACTGCAACGAGTGGTCAAACGCCTATCTGATATATCCATCTCATTCGGAATACGAACATAGATGTACAACCCCGTTTTTACTTCTCGCAGACGAAGTACATTAGGCATTAAGGTCCACTGCGGATCATCCCAATAATCTTGATGTGATATTGGATTGAATTAGTTTCCTAAACCCTCATGTATACAGAAGTCTATATACTGGATCAACGTACTCGAATGGATTGTCATCGCATTCAGACATTATAGTGAGCATATGGGAACATGGATAGTGTCTTATCTCATGTTTCCCAACTGCAGCTGGGTTGATTCATCCGCACAATCTGTGTATTGCGACCTCGTCCATGCGAAAAGATGTTTGCACCTCAAATAGCGGCGGGGCCTATCAGACAATATTGATACAAACCAATCAAGTTCATGTTTTTAGGTGTATTAACTTAACAACATAATAAGACAATTTAGTTCACATTACAACTAACCTGTCATACAATATCAACTGGAAAGTATTTCCCCCTTGCGATGCCTTCCTCAATAGTTTTTTGCATCTCTCTAGGGTATTGGAATCTTATTCCGTACATCTGTTTCAGCTTGGGCTCCCATCTCGTCAAAATATTTAACGAGTTTGTCAAATGTAAATTCAACCATAGCTAAAGATAGGTAAGTTCCTTGCACTGTCAATGACCCACATTCTGCCCCCTAGTAGATGTGCCGTGATGGCCAGTAATAGCCGCAGATTACCAGCAGGCCAACTTTAAAATCACACAACATCGCAGAGTATTATCATATGGGGCTTCAACAGTGCGGAAGCATATGTACAAAACTAATTAGTCCATAAGAGCTGTGCATAAGTCCAAATGAAATGACATACATCTTTACATCAGCTTTTACAACTTGATTAATAAGCAAGAATAAAATACATATTAACATCTTGACTACAAAGGCTCTCAAGCGACATGTTCAAAATACATAAGCTTCAAGATTGCTGACATCCCCTGCCGGACATACAAAACATCACATCTCGGCGTAGCCGCTTCTTGCTGTTACCTACATATATTACATAGGGAGGTGAGCTTGGATAACTCGGTGAATGGTAATAAAATCATAACAGGTTTAAATGAATGATCCCAACGATCTTTTCAACATAATACATAGTATAAGTCTTTATCAAACCATCATAACATAGCTTAAGCTTGACTTGAAATAAAACATCAAATTGAACCTTGGTCTCTTCAAAACTTGCTTGGGATACTTAACATACGTGCAACTCAAACCATGGGTGATGACAGTTCGCGGGCAAAACAAAGCATAACCTCGGCATCGGAGCAACATACCGCGTCATAGTCCGTCGTGCACGATATCTTAATTAAGGGTGCTACTTAGGCTTAACGTCCTAGGCCACGAAAGGACGGTGCTACCTAGGCTTACAAGTCCCCTAGCACGGAAAGGACATATGCTGACTTAGGCTTAAAGTCCCTAGCACGGAAGGACCTATGCTAAGTCTTAGGCTTAAAGTCCCCTTAGCCACGGACGGACTTGGGGTGCCAACAAATGCTAAAGTCCCTGGCACGTACAGTACTATGTTACCTAGGCTTAAAACGTCCCTAACACGAAAGGACGGTGTTACTAATAGCTTAACGTCCCCTAACACGAAGGATGGGGTTACTAGGCTATGTCCCCTTAACAATGAAGGACGGTTCCAAGAATGTCCATCCAAACAAAGCTTATACTGATACATAAAATAGGGATTCATTCATGTTAACAATACTTCTTACTTAAAACAGGCAAAGCTTTATTAAAACGTGATAATCATAACTTTATTATAAATACCACTCCATAGTTTTGGGACGTTGGGATCCAAGCAAGTCCCAAGTCTACAAATACAGTGCAAATCTACTGAAACGTACTTTCTCAGAAACAAGTTTTTACACTTGCATCGCAGTGATCTGGAACATGCTGGAAGTCAAAAACACTGCTTTACCATGTCAGGAAGCATGCTGGGTAACCAAACCAGGTCGTTGCCCGAGGTCCACACCCGTCCTGGCCGAGGTGTGGTTACCTAGGCTTCGACGTGCGGCTGCATGTCCGAGGTGCGCACAAGACACACTAAAGGTGTTACAGTGATCATGTAAGATAGGCCAAGGTGAGATACGATGCTTGGCCTAAGTGTGAGTCTAGGCAACGAGTGATCTGGCGACTACACTTAGGGAAGGTGAGGTTGGATGACGAGTTTCCAACCGTGAAGAACATGAAGAACATGAAGAATATGAATACTAAAAATATAACTCTTTATTACAAATATGGAATTTCATGCTATGAGTTCGACAAAATGGACCTTGGGTACCATCACTTGGAAAGATCATGTGAAAAAAACACAAAACTGGATCTGGGCATGAGCTTCCAAGATCAAAACATGACTTTTCCTTTGAAGAACACATGAATACTTTTTCTTTTCTAAAATCGAACTTGTCAAAGGCAATGCAATTGGCTTATAAAGTCATATTCAATATACAAGCAATAGTAAAATGAACATAAGAACAACATCGTAGATCAAGATCTAACCTTAAGAACCGACGGATCTAACGGTTCGTTCTAGGGATCAAGCTGGAAATCCACTCTCCCTCAAGAACACCTCTTCCTCTCGCTAGAGCTTCTCTCTCCTCTTCAAAAACAAGGACTAACAAAGATAGGTTGTCTCCCGTCTGCGGCTGACTGTAACCTGCCCAGCTCAGACACGTGGCAACGGCTGGTTGGCTCCTTCTCAAAAAAAAGTGATAGATTGACAAGAATGTGTAAAGACAAAAGTGTAATCTAAACAGCTACCCGTAGGGCACTCGGAAGTGATAACCCCACATCGGCTAAGGACAAGCTTCACAGCAACTGAAGCGTGACATGAACTCGGCTAGGAAGGACAACCACTTGACCTAAGCTTGCCACCACTTAGCCTAGATGTTGCCACACACCTCGGTTCTAGGTCATACCACTCCAGGGACAAGATCACCTAAGGTGCAAATGGTAACAGATCTCGGCCCAGGATAATTACCAACCATCTCGGGCCTTGGTGATGAGACACCTCGGCCTAATAATGACATCTCGGCCAAATATCAGGGACAGGGTGGAGGTCAGAATCAAGTGGTTCCAAAGATCAAATTTCTAGACGAAGGTGACCATCGGCTTTGGAAATCGATCTAGGCTTAACATGAACCTACGGCTCGACGAAACCAATGGGAGGAAACACGCATCGTAACAACAACACTTAGCAAATCCCGGACATAAACTACAAACAAGGCATGGACTTACCTTACGCAAAACAAGTCATAAGCAACAAATGCAGCTCAACGAGTCCATACATCATGACAAATCGCTCATGGAACATGACGTCAAGGACATAATGCGAGTTATTACAGCAACAACATGGCAAAACATATAAATGCAATGAAACATGACTAGGACATGAAGTGGGTTGTTACATGACAAGGTCAGGAACTTACCTATCTAGCTATGGTTGAATTTACATTCGACAACGCTCGTAATTTTTGACGAGATGGGATAAGCCCAACTGAAAACAATGTACATGGAATAGTTCAATGCCCTAAGAGATGCACAAAACTATTCGAGGAGGAGTCGTAAGGGAATACTTTCCTCAGTTGATATGTAATTGAACAGTGTTATTTGTAATGTGAACTAAATTGGTTCTTCAATTATGTTATTCAGTTAATTACACCTAAAAAACATGAACTGACTTAGTTGTATCGAATACTTGTCCTGCATATGCCTGCAGGCGATTGAGGTGCAAACATCTTTTCGGCATGGGACGAGGGTCGCAATACATGAGATTTTGCAGATAGAAGTCAACCCACGTGCAGTTGTGGGAAATATGAGATAAGATGCCTATATGTTTCCATAAGCTCGCTGTAACTGTCTGGAATGCGGTGAACAGATCCATATCGAGTATGTATGATCCAGTATAGTCAGCTTCTTGTTAGCATGAGGTTTTGGGAAACAAACTTCCAATCATACCTGCATCAAGATTATGGGACATGGTGCACGGAAAACCTGTCTCTGGAAAAGAGCCGAGACTCGGACACTTATAGACATACAACTCTCCAAGAAAAGTGAAGTTATGTAGCAGCCGTGGCAGTTTCTCCAGCTTTTCACAATTATCTATTGTTAGATGCTCAAGCCTCCTCACTATGCAGGGGAGTCCCTCTTGTTGCTGCTGCTGCTGCTCATGTTGCCCTTTGTTGTCGTCATCCTCATCTTCTTCAAACAAAGAAACAAGCTGGGGGCAGCCTTCAATTTTCAAATGCCGGAATGCAGGGAGACTCAGACTGTGTTGCACTCTCTCCTCGTTCTTCCACAATGTCTTGAGTTCTTCACAGCTTGTGATCTCCAATGCTTCGAGTTCCATCAGCCCATGAGTGACCCATTTCGGCGAGAGCTCGAGTTTCTTAATCATCCCAATGCTCAAGGAAGTTATTGAACTCGGATGCTTAGACTTTGCATTTGCTGATATCAGTTCGTCATCAACCATGCTCCTCATCTCAAGGACCGCTTGAAGGCTTGTTAGAGGAACGTCATTCATAGCTATAGAGGTGAGTAACGGGTAGACAACCCTAGAAACTTCAACTAGCAATTGCGGGCACTTCTTAATCTTTAGATTATTCAAACAAGGTAGATCACTTGGCAACATTCCAACAAGTTTAGGACAATTTTTGATGGAGAGCTCACTAACATGAGTAAATGGTTCAACTTCCTTATCATCTTCAAAAGTATACCAATACTCCCATTCCGGCATATCCTTAAAGCTTAGAGTCTCCAGTAATTGAAAAGGTTTGGCACTACCCTGCCCGTAAAACTCATGATCGACATGTTTTAGTACACTCATTCCTTTAATGTAAAGCTTTTTGAGTGAGGGTAGTTGTCCGAGTGGTGGCAAGGATACACAATTTCCACAATTATCTAAACTTAGGTCAGCCATATTGGAGAATAGAGGATCTCCTATCCAATTTGGAAATCCTATACCAAGGTAGCCTTTGATATGGAGCTCTTTTAAATCTGTGTGAGGTTGTAGCATGTCAAGCACTTCTGTTTCAACTCTTCCATCTCGTGAATCATCTGAGTTAACACTCCATTCCATTGATGACACATCTAACCCCTCCTTATCAATTAAATTCGCCTCCCTTGCACTCGTGAATCATCTGAGTTAACACTCCATTCCATTGATAACACATCTAATGCATTCTTATCATTCAAATTCGCCTCCCTTGCAGCTAATGGAACCACCACGTTCTGTAACCCAGATAGGCAAAGCTTCCCCCGAAGATAAATTAAGTTCCCCAACTCTCTTAACTGATCCCCATTGTTTTTAGTAACAATGAAATTGGACAGTGTTTGAAGACTAACCAACTTACCTATTCCCAGTGGCATTTCTTTTAAGGAATGTGCATTTGTAGTATCGAGATGACGTAGGTCAATTAGGCTTCCCAAGTCTGTTGGCAACTTTTTCAGTTTTGCACATTCTCTTAACATTAATGTTTGTAGATTGTAAAGAGAGCCTAGTGATTCAGGTAATTTTTCAATGGAGGTGTGGGATAGGTTAAGATACCGCAGATGTTTCAAATCTGCAACAGAATTTGGAACTTCCGTGATGCAATATCTACTCATATTGAGCACCCTCAATCGTCTTAGCTTCGGGAATAAATTAAGGGGAACATTGCTTGCCAAATAACAACTCCATTTATGTTTTGAGCCAAATGGTAAGAAGGTCCGTAAATGCATGGCTTTATCAAAGATCTCAAATTTTTTCATACCCTCATACATCTCTTGCATGTAAGATGAATGTCGAGCTTTATTTAGATTCCGGTACTGCTCCTGATCTTTCAATTTATCATCCAATCTAAAACAAGTATCTCTTGCAACTACATGAGCCAAATCATTGATGAGGTCGTGCATCACAAATTTAGAGCCTTTACTAGTACTTGATGGTTGGAAAAAAGACCTAGCTCCTACATCTTCCATTTGTTTCTCTCTTTTTTGCATAATGAAACCCTCTGCCATCCACAACAAGACTATCTCCTCTTCCTCAAATTCATAGTCTTTGGGTATTATTGAACAGTATGCAAAACACTGCTTCAAATGCGAAGGGAGATGATGGTAACTTAGTCTCAAAGCTGGAAGGATGTCACTTTCTGCGTGTGATAAATCCCATATTTTACTACACAATACATCTACCCATTCCTCATCTCGTTCTTTGCAACGTAAAAGGCCACTAAGTGTCTTAGCAGCCAAAGGCAAACCTTTGCATTTCTCCACAATTTTCTTACCTATTGATACCAAATTTGGATTTGCATCAATACTTCTATTCTCAAAGGCATGTTGTGCAAACAATGACCAACAATCTTCATCTGATAGGATCTCAACGTCATGAAGTTAAACAGTTGCCATCATTCTTGCAACGTCTCTGCTACGTGTAGTCACCACGACTTTACTTCCTTGAGCTCCATCCTTGAAAGGGCTGTTCAAGTCATTCCAGTCATTGTATTTTTTGTTCCAGACATCATCTAAAACAATAAAGAACTTCTTTCCGGCCAAAGCCTGCTTTAGTTGAACTTGAGCTTGATCCAAGTTATCAGAACTACATGTCTGGGAAGTGACTGAATCATAAATTGCTTTTGTTATTTTCAGAATGTCAAACTCATCTGACACACAAACCCAGGCTTTCAGATCAAAATGGTTCTTCACGATTTCATCGTTGTATACCATCTGAGCCAGGGTGGTCTTGCCAATCCCACCCATACCCACAATGGGAATTACGTCAACTTTGTTACGGCTTGATTCACCTCCACCTACAAGCAACTCAATTATCTTTCTTTGATCCTTTTCTCTTCCATAAACGCGAGGTTCTTTTAATAATGACGTAGACTTTGGTTTTTGCCAAGTCTTAGTAGGTGTGGTGGTTCCAACAATCTTAACCAAATTAAGTTTCGAACATTGTTCAAAACTATTGTGCAATCTGGTATTGATCCCCTCAATCGTGGACCTCATTTTGAAATTAAACACAACATCTCTTGGCTTGAAATTAGGAATGGGATTCCATACCTTGCTGGAACTAGCTTGGGGCGGCTTGGCCTTGAGACTCTGTCGCAAAGCTTCGGTGGCGAACTCATCCACTAAATCATCCAAATCATATGCCAGATCCTGGAGATCGTCGAGCCACAGGTTCACGGCTCTATCGGTCAGTTGCTTCTCCTCCGCGTCAATCAGAAGAGCTTCAATTTGGCGCAGCATATTGGTCCAATTGGTCAGCTGGGTACCAATACCTTCAAAGGTGGGTAATTTGGAGGACGCGAAAGAGGACATCTTCTCAAACAGCAATTTGACTGAGGCAGAGAGAAAGATCCCTTCTATAGGCATTGTTTCCGATTACAGGAGGAAAAGAAAAAAATCAACAGATCAGAAGCAAAGCAAAGCAAAGCAAAGAGGTTGTTGACTTTTTTTCCAGTTAAAAAAGCTTCAGCAGTCACAAAAAATGGCTATATTTTTGTGAGAAGAAGAAGAAATTATTGAGTGCTGAGAATAAGTCAAATATGGCGTCTTCTTTCATTGGCTCCGGGTCCCTCTGCAAAAACAACAAATAAATTAAAAAAATAAAAGAACCCAAGAATAAAAGAACCCAAGTTGATAGTATCCAATTATTTTTTAATAAAAAATAAAAGAACCCAAGAATAAAAGAACCCAAGTTGATAGTATCCAATTATTTTTTAATATATTTTTAAATGAATTCATATCTCCATCATTATTTTTCGCAGTTGGTAGAAAGTGGCCTTACAAGTTTTTCAATCTTTTTTTTTATTTATTTATTTTTATATTTAAAATAAAAAAATATTATGAATAAAATAAAAGATGGATCAAAATGAAATTTAAAATTAATTATAAAGATCAACAGTGTAATATATTTATTATATTATTAGTCTTTATAATTTGTTTTGAATTTTATTTTGATCTTTCTAATTTTATACTTAATTTTTTCTATTCCAATTGTTAATAACATTTGACGGAAGGACCATCTTGTAACAAAATTTAAAATATAAGGGTCAAAATGTTAAAATTAAAATTATGATAACTAAAATGGCACTTGACTTAAATTATAAAGACCAATGATTTAATTTACAATTTAATTTAAAAAAAATTCTCGTTCGTAAGAGATAATTGGGCAAGTATTCTAACATGAATAATGTATGGTAGTACTCTAAAAACACTAAATAATGAAAATTTAAAAATACAATACAAATGATTTAAATTGTTATAATGAAACTCGTAGCCAACTCTATGATTTTGTTTTTTGTTTTATTTTCTTGTCTTTGGTTGCATGTTGATAGTTTGCCAACCGGTAGCCTTGAATCTTCTTTGGAATCAAGATAGGGAAAGTGGTAATGTTTATTAGGTAAATTAAATTGGTAGTTTTTATATTTTGTTTCATATATCATTTTTATTTTCATATTTTTTAATTGATTTAATTTTAAATTTTGCATTAATTCGATTCAATTAATAACGTCATTTAGTGTTTTTTCAATAAAATCGTTAATCATATGATGAGATTGACTCACTTAGTTAAGAAAATTTGCAATTTTATTTTTAAGGAAAATTTAAGGCAAAACCTCTTCATTAGACCCTTGTTTTGTGAAAATGACAACTCAATTTATTTTATTTCATAAACTCTATAAAAAAAAATACATAATTGAACAAAGACAAAATAAAATATCTTTTTTTTCTTTCTTGGATAGCATTGCCAAAGTAATATGTTACTGTGAATCAGAGCAACATGTTATTGTCAAATAAAGTAACACATTACTGTTACTATTTACATCAATTTCGACGGTAATAAATTTTATTTTTTTTTAAGAATTTCATAGTCAATATGGATCTTATTTTATAGATTTTGATAAGAGGATTTTTAAAATACTAATTTTATTAAAAATCGATATCTACATCAAAAGTTATATTATTTTAAAATTTAATATTTTGATAATAGTAGTATATATTAGACTTTTTAAGAAAAACTTTTTATGCTTCTCTTTAATGCATTAAAGTTTTATTATGAGGGGGTTTTGACCAAACCCTCCTATTTTTAAAGATGTAACTCAGGCTACTCATGTGTGCACTTTTCATTGAAAAATAAATAAATAAATAAATAAAAATAAAAATAAAAAGGAGGAGGAGGAGGTTAATGATTGCTGTCAATTAGGTTAGATTGATACAATAAAAAATTTAAGCTCAAAATTAAATTAATTAAAATTATAAAGATCAAAATGATACCAAAACCAAACTATAAAAATTAGTGGTTAATTTCTTATGGTAATGAGTAATGAGACTTAAGACTTGATTTGATTTGGTTTGGTTAATTTTGTATTAATCTTTGTGGAAAAAAATGTCAAAATTCACAAATTTTTATCAAATGATATTTTATTTCCAAAATAAGAAACTGTAAATGTTTACGAATTTTTTGATTGGAATGATCTTTTAATTTTACTATAAAAAAGGATTATTCCCAAAAGTAATTATCAAAAACTGTTTATTAAACAAAATTTTCATATCAACTTCCAATTTTCTTTTTCTTTTTTTTTTTTTACCAAACAAAAATGTAAAAAGGTCCAATTACTTAACAGGATCTTTAATCAGGAACAGATCTAGAATTTAAATTTAAAAGGATAAATACATGTACATTTTCATCGAAAATAAGTATTGTAAAATTTTAAATTTTAAATTTTAATTTATATCAACACAAAAAAAAAAATGAATAATATTAGTATTAATTGAATATTCTTTATCAGCATAATTGAAAACAAAAATATAATTAGACATTTTTGGATAAACTATCAATAAGCCCTAATAGTTAGACTTAATTCTTATAAAGTCCTATTGGAAATAAATCTTGATTAAATTGTCGCTAAAAATAATTTTTTTATAATAATTTTTAACATACGTCGCTAAAAATTAACAATTAGTGACTTTTTTTTATCATGATTTTTATAAATTGTTGCTAAAATATACAATTAGTAACATTTTTTTATAATAAATTTTTCCCATAAGACCTATTGGATAATAAGTCCACTTATTAGGACCTATACGTAAGTACCCCTATTTTTTTTTATTTACATTAACTTAACAAAAATCTTAACTATTATTACGTCTACTTTCCCTCTATTGCAAAGAAATGTTATGGGCCACATATAAAATAGACACCATTGCTATGATATCTAAGGGAGAGACTTGTTTAATGGTTTTTTTTTTACTACTTTTATTTATTTATTTATTAATAATTGCTTTATCACTACTTTCTTCTTCCCGTGCACCGTTATAATTCACTTCCACCTTATTTTCACACTCCATATTGATGTTCTGTTTATGAACATCAAAAAGCATAAGAAAAAAAGGGTTAATTACACAAATAACTCCAAGATTTCACACGTTTTTCATTTTAAATATCAATGTTTCAATTTCAATAAATTAAATCCTAGAGTTCTATCCATATTTCGATGTGCCCCTTTCATCCATCTTCACCTATGTAAGATAATGGAGAATCGTTTTCGAATTTAAAATGAAAAATAAGGGTTTTAAAATGAAAAATGCGTGAAATCTTAGAATTTATTTTTTGTAATTAACCCTAATATTTAATTTTTTGTGTGTGTATGAAAAACTTACATATCTTATTGTATATGTACATGTGTGCTTATATATATGGTGAAATTTTTTTATTCAAATTTTGACTGATACTCTCTCCATCCCATTTTATTGGTCCATTATTACATTTTTTTTTTTGGGCCCCAAAAGGCATGTCCACTTTGAAAAGTAAAAAATTTTAATTTAAAAAAGTTCAAAATTATCCCTTGTAAAGTAATTATAAAGATATTTAAAAATGAAAATAGAAGGGTACTTTTGGAATTAATTATTTAAAATTTAAATTCAAAGTGTAATGAATTTTCAAAAAGGGACTATCAATATTGGACCGACGGAGTAAAATTTTTATTTCATCTCTAATTTTGATGACTAAAAATATGCACTGATAAATGTCACTTACATTTTAGATAGCCTTAATCCATTAAAACACTAATAAGTGTCTCTCACATTTCAAGTAGCTTTTCTTACATAGTCATCAAAATTATGGACAAAATCAACATTTTATCAGTACTAGAGTCAAAATTTGAATAAAAAAATTGCATCATATATACAAGCACATATATTCATATACAATAGGATATCTAAGTTATATATATACACAAAAATAATAATAAATATTAGGGTTAATTACAACAAAAAATAAAAATAAAAAACCAAAACCCTAAAATTATTTCCCGTTACCTTAAATAGACGAAGATGGACAGAGGAGAGGGCACATTAAAATACGAATAAAACTTCAAGATTAATTTGTCAAAATTAAAACATTGGAATTTAAAATTAAAAACACGTTAAACTTTAGAATTTTTTTTTTTTGTAATTAACCAAAAAAAAAAAAGAAAAGAAAGAAAGAAAAGTACAAATAGAGAAGAAGAAAGTAGAGTGTGAATATAATGGTGGTTAGAAAGTAGTCGCAAAAGCATTTACTAAAAAATAAAAGGGTAAATTATAAATACACTCTTGAAGTTTGTTTAAAATATAAATTGTCCCTTGTGGTTTAAAAAATTACAAATATCCCTTATTAGAATTTTTTTATGTAACAGAATTAATTAAAAAATAAAATTCATAATTACTCTCCTATATAATAATAAAATTACTTAAATTATTAATTGAAACATATTTTTTACACCCAAAAAACTATTAAGTAGGCCTCCTATTGTAGCCTAATAAGGACAACATATATTAAATTTTAAAATTAATTTTTTTTTTAATAATATACCCTAATCACATATACGTATTATTCATCTTCTTCCACAAGTTTAAATTATTTTCTCTTATTCTTCTTCCTCACTACAAAATCAAACAATAGATGAGAATAATAATAAAAATTATTTTTTGAAACAACTCATCAAAGATGAAATAAATATTTTCATAAATATAACGATACAATTCTTGATTTATATATATATATATATATTTACGTAACAAAGTCATCAAGACCAGGCTCAATTGATCTTATGCCCTTACCCGAAATAATAACACTAACAATTTTATCTAAATACTCTATTATATCTTCAGTCCACCTAGTGGAAGAATCACTGTTGTTGTAGCTTCTGACAAAATTAGGATTCTTTATTGTAGAAGATTGCCTAACTATATGGAAAGCTGAGATAAAATCATTGGGCACATTTGTAGATGAATCAAAACTAAGACTCTTTGTAATAGGATGGGCAGAGTTGAAAAGATATTTCTAGGGCACAAAAGACCCAAAAGACAAATCATAGTGTGGCCCTATACCAGTTCACTTTGCCGAACAAAGACAACATATTTGAATCTGAAAGTCCGAATCAAATAATATTGTTCGACATTATAAATCTAAACATAACTATTTTATTTTTATTTAAATGTACCTTGAAAGGTAAATTAGAAAAAATTATATGATGTACTGAGACTAACATAAAACCCTAAATAATTTGACATAATGTACTGAGAAATGAAGTACTTAAATTTTTTTTGGGTATAAATAAAATCCCCTTCGAGAATGGCATATAGTTCTTTTGTCCTTGAAACCAGTCCGGTCCAAACTTGTTGGGCTTTTACCGAAACAAGGCCAAAATAATGAATGGGCCAGCCCAAGCAAAACTGGGCCTTGAATTTGAAACAGTCCGGCCCAAGTTCATTGGGCTTTTACCTATACCAAGCCCAAATCTTGGGCAGTTTGGCTAAAGTGAAACTGGACATAAAATTGGACCTTGAAATTGAAACCCAACCCAGCCCAAATCTTGGACTGGCCAGCCCAAGTGAGACTGGGCCTTGAATTTGAACCCAACCTGGCCCAAGCTCATTGGGATTTTACTCAAACATTGGCCAAATTCCGACAAGCTAGCACAAGTTAGATAGAGCTTAGAATTGGGCCTTGAACTTGAAACCCAACCTAGCCCAAGTTCATTGGGCTTTTACTGAAATAAAGCCCAAATCCTGGACATGCTAGCACAAGTGAGATTGGGCCTTAAATTTGAAACCCAGCTCTGCCCAGCCCATGAAAAATTATATTTAAAAAAAAAAGGTGAAGAAAAATTAATTAAAAAAAGACGCAAATCAAGGGTTGGAGGCCAGGGCACAAGCCCATAGAGGCGGCCTATTGGCCCACTCATACGTCCACCATGCAAGCTCAGCCTGCAGCCCAATGAAAAAGGCTTCACACATTTTCAATTTTCTACACCAAACAAGCCCATTATCAAGTTGCAGAAGAATGGTCCATAAAATAATTGTGCTGATCTCTCTCATGAGCTAAAATGAACATCTTTCAGGTTTAAGGTTTGCCTTACTTGACCATTTGAAACATGACAAGTCACTCGAAAGAAGAAAGCAAATAAACCAATTTGATTTACTTCCAAATTTTAAATTTCTTATCAAAATCTTAGCACACAGGATATTTTATCCTTTACTTTCACTAACATCAATTCGTGTGGCAAACTGGTCTATGCCAGTCCTATTTTGCTGTTTTGTAGTCCTAAGAATTAAGTCCTGCATAAAAACAGATGAATAAAATAAATAAGCTTCGTATAAGTGAAAAATTAAACACACAATGAAGTAAAAAATTAAACACATAATTCGGTTTGAATTGCAGCATGCTTGTCCATTTCATGTAATCAGGAAAAAAATCGATAAATGTAAACCAACATTATAACATGATATGGACACGAAAAAGCAAAAAAGGAAGAATCGAACAGGACAAACTACAAATTGTTACATGCCACCATTACAATTATGACTAATACGAAATGCACAGTTCAAATACAAAATGCAAATCTTTTCCAATCAGTTTATGATATGCTCTTATATAAAATATTTGTGCAATTATAAAACAAGAAATCATTATATATAGTAAATGTTAACAAACACTTCACACCTAATTAATACACTACGTATTGGTTTACTCTCAATGAGATGATTCATGATTAAATGTCATCTGCAGGGATCAACTGAACTCACTGTGATCTTAAAATCTGATCTAAATATATCAATTAAAGAAGAAAATTCATATGCAACAATAAAAGCTGAGAAATATTCCTTGGAACAGATTATAGTACCTTGGGCCGCTCCATAGAGCTTCCAAAATAACCTATTCCAAAAGACAGGGAAGTGTAGGCTGCTGCAATCTCTATAGGTTTCAGCTTAGGTGAAGTCCAGGGAAGCTAAATAAGAAACAAACAAATAGTAAGTCATTTTTTTTCCGTTAAAAAACCATTAAGGTTGAGGGTTGGGAGCTCTCACTATTATAGGAGCCTTGGCTTAAACAACTAGAGTTCGGGCACTTTTATCAGTACCGTGCTGGCTACTATCTGGCATAACAGAGCGTAAAACTTTCATGCAAGCAGAGCCCAGACCTGCCTGCGACCTGTGCAACAAAAATAATAACCATGTTAGATTCACAAGCTGAGGGTATACATAAATGGAAACAAAGAACATGATTTTTGTAGGTTTAACACAAATAAATAATGAAAACTAAATACATAGAAGAAAGAAAGCTTTAAACTAAAAAAAAATCAGAAAAACATGAAGACCTTTACAAAAATATCCCGCTATTAAACTAGCCTCATACCAAGAAAATATAATGTTCCTTGTAGTAAAAGATAAATTAAAATTGCACGCTTCTAAGATACAATTTTCTTTTTTCTTTTTTCTTTTTCTTTTTTTTTCCCCCTTTCTGTTGATTATACTTCCCAAAATAAAACAAAATAACATTTTTGAACGACGAGGATACATACAGTGATGATGAGACACAGCACTCCCGAGCAGCAAATCCTTTCATTAACTACTCTCCAGCACCACTAACGCAACAACCAACTATAAATGGAGCCCCAAATGGACCTTTTGAGGATGTCTAACAACCGGAGCCATACATTGCTGTTAATCCCACACGTCCAGTTATCCGTTAAAAATATTTGAAGAATAAATTTCAAGTTTAACTGAATAATGATCCATTTTAGAAATGATGTCATGCAAATTTCAACTTTCATGTGTGAATTGTGATCAACAGAGGCATCAAATCTAAATAAAAGACAAGCCAGAAAAGCATTGAAAATGAAAATGAAAATGATGCCAAATGGGCCCTTAGAAATTTGATTAACTTCATCAAATGAACTGGCTACCCAATAACCACTTCAAGGTATCATTCACAACCAAGAAAAGCATTTCTTTTGCGTGGTTGTTTGGAACTTGGGAGGACAAAATGTCATAGAGGAACTGAATTTTTTTTTTTTTTTTTAAATCAAAGCCTCTGAATCCCCCTCCTCTCTCTCTTCACACACACACAACTTCATACACCAAAGCCCCCACCAAACCGTCAATGGCCACTAGTCAACTCCTCCCACAGAACACCAATCCGACCACCATTGCCATACTTGGGTTAATTAAATAAGAACACTAGAAAAATAATGATACAATTTAAGGAATTGAGACAAATAATATAGAAACTCTTTGCATATATAACAAGAAAATGCCACAAAAACAAAGCAGATAATCACCTTCAGTGCAATGCCACCATGTGAAGCTCCAGATGCTATATGTCCTTCAGTGTCAACACAAATAACCCCAACAGTGTCCATAATGCAGTCATCTCCACATTCAACGTACATAATTGACCATGATCTCCATTTGTGTTCAAATGATCACATGGTAGAACTCTGTTTGTGGAACACATGCAAAAACATTCATAAATTAAAAATAAACTTTAATAAAACAGCCAACCATAAAAGAGAGAGAGAGAGAGAGAGAGAGAGAGAGAGAGTAATTGATACTTATCATTGTAACACATTTAGTTGTGAATACCTAAAAAAACAAATTGACATATTTAGCATGAACATCTTTTCTCTCAAAACATATTTTCATGAAACAAGTAATTGACATATTCAACAAGGGTAAAATTTCACTTTACCCCCCTCAACTATTGTCCCGTATCACTTTACCCCCTGAACTAAATATTGTAACACTTAACCCCCCTCATCTACTATTTTTTTTTTTTTCAATCTAAACCTTTATGATGAAATACCCTTTTATCTATGGGATAAATTACACTTTACCCTCTTGAACTAGTATCACCTAATATCACTTTACTTTTCAACTAAAAAATGCTACATTTGCCACATAGATTTACAAATTTGTATAAATGTAAACAATTTGTTTCTTAGATAAATGAAAATTTGACATGTGATTTGCACATGACCTCTCAAATCAAATGTCCAAAATAACATCATCAATTTGTCTGGTTTAGTATTTAAAAATTGTTTTTGAGCTTTTTATTTTTCATATTTTTTTTGGTGTTCAGTGAAACTTTTCATATTTTAGTCTCTCTTTTATCTTTTATCTTTTTGTACTTTTTAAGTACATCTAATCTAGATGCATGAAAATACATTAACATACCAGTTTTTTGTTTTTCATTTTTTATTTTTTCATTTTAGTAAACTTCCTTTGGATTTCCTTACAAATATTTTACTTTTTAGGTGCATTTAAAATTTTAATTTTTTTTATACTAAAATATGAAAAAAGTTTTACTAAAGACAAAAAAAACAAAAACGCAAAAAAGTAAAAACTAAAAAACTGTAATTGAGTTTAAAAACCAAAGAAAGTATAAAATTTTTTGGTTGAGGGGGGTAGAGTGATATTGAGTGACTAGCGTATGCCCGTGCCTAAAGGCACGGTATAAATAATATTAAGATTAAAATGCAATTATAAAAATATATTTAACAGACTATACAATTCTAAACAAATCAAACCTAACACTATAAAATGAAAATAAATCATGACTGGTGAAACTGGAATGTGCATGCCCAAGCTTGATATTGAATTTTTATTACGTGTGATTGGGATGAATATGTTTTCCATGTTTTTCTAGGCAGCCTACAGGAACCTAAAAATTCAATGTCAAGCTTGGACATGAAATGTCCTCCAGGTCTTTCTAGGCATTATATATTGTAATGAAAAACATTAACAGTAAGAATATGTGAGTTGTAAATGTATATTATTACAAATATTGCTTTTACTGTAAAGATATTGTCAAGACCTTCCTAGTGCACCCAAGCAATGAGCTGAGAATTGCCATCCAATTACGATACTTGTTCTAAAGTTTATCAAATTTCTAATTATTTATTTGTAATAAAAAGATTGATATTCAAGTGTATCTGCAGGGAAGGCCTTGAAGTCACTGATGATGTATCTATTGTGGAGCACCTAAAACATCCCGTATACATAACTGAAGGATCTTACACCAATGTCAAGGAAGTGATCCTTTTCTCTCAAAACATATTTTCATGAAACAAGTAATTGACATATTCAACAAGGGTAAAATTTCACTTTACCCCCCTCAACTATTGTCCCGTATCACTTTACCCCCTGAACTAAATATTGTAACACTTAACCCCCCTCATCTACTAATTTTTTTTTTTTCAATCTAAACCTTTATGATGAAATACCCCTTTATCTATGGGATAAATTACACTTTACCCTCTTGAACTAGTATCACCTAATATCACTTTACTCTTCAACTAAAAAATGCTACATTTGCCACATAGATTTACAAATTTGTATAAATGTAAACAATTTGTTTCTTAGATAAATGAAAATTTGACATGTGATTTGCACATGACCTCTCAAATCAAATGCCTAAAATAACATCATCAATTTGTCTGGTTTAGTATTTAAAAATTGTTTTTGAGCTTTTTATTTTTCATATTTTTTTTGGTCTTCAATGAAACTTTTCATATTTTAGTCTCTCTTTTATCTTTTTTCTTTTTGTACTTTTTAAGTACATCTAATCTAGATGCATGAAAATACATTAACATACCAGTTTTTTGTTTTTCATTTTTTATTTTTTCATTTTAGTAAACTTCCTTTGGGTTTCCTTACAAATATTTTACTTTTTAGGTGCATTTAAAATTTTAATTTTTTTTATACTAAAATATGAAAAAAGTTTTACTAAAGACAAAAAAAACAAAAAGGCAAAAAAGTAAAAACTAAAAAACTGTAATTGAGTTTAAAAACCAAAGAAAGTATAAAATTTTTTGGTTGAGGTGGGTAGAGTGATATTGAGTGATAGTTGAAGGGGGTAAAGTGTAATATGTGATGCGGGGGAGGAAGGGGCTATGGTACACCACATGATTGTGGATACCAAAAAAAATGAAATTGACATATTTAGCATGAACATCCTTCTCTCTCAAACATATTTATCAAGAAACAAGTAATTGACATATTCAGTTATGGTACACACTTAATTATTGCCAACTTTGGGAGGAACGGGAATGTTCTGTTTAAAATCTAAATGGCATGGAATACCTGATACAGCAGCATCCTCTTGAGTGCTAGAAGAAAGTTCTCCATCAATTTCTACTTTCATGGCTTCTGCATCATCAAGCATTGATTTGTATTTCTCCCAATGTCTTTTTACCCTCTCTGTAACCAGCCATTGTTTCCAAAAGATGCACAACAACAAGTATGATAAATAATTCCAGAATAAAGAACAGATTACTACAGAAATTTAAAGCCAACGTATTCAAGAAAAAATATTGATATATAGGGAAATGGAAATTTAGACAGATAGGACAAAAAACTAGGAGAGTTTACCTCATCAGCCTCCAGTATACCTGTCGGCCAAGAAATACCCTTGGATTTTGCCCACATACGTGCACCTTTACCAACCAAGAAGCTAGGAAACACAAAAAATGCCTCATAAGAAAACAAAAATCTGAACAAATGGCATGCCCTAGTGAGATACATTAACTCCTCACCAAGGATCACCAGTGTAGCCAAGAAAAAGAGGAAATCCAATTTGACATGATGTTGAAGTAAGAAACTAATTTATCAAAAACTTGGAATGGACTCCTCAATAAATCATTTCTTTCAAATTTTGAATTAAAGACCAAATGACTGTAACTAATTTCACCCATTACATTACCCTTCATGGCTTCATTTGATTTGAGTTTTACAAGCATTAAACATGTGTAGAAGGCAGATTCATATTCACTATTCACATATAGTATGCATTACATAACATCTCCAACAAAATAATGTTGCACTACTCATAATTCGCAATGAAAAATCCACAAGACATAAATAATAAGTACTGTGACAATGCTGCCATAAAGAGGTAATTTGTGTATCAAAATTCAAAGATAAACACAGGTGTAATCATATGTGGGAGGTATTCGACCCAGTAGTGCTAAACCCAACATTTTTTCCTTGGCCAACAAAGCAGCAACTTGGATACCATTCCGGACACCTACTAATTATTAACTTCACAGAAATAAAGAGCATAAAATGAAAATGAAAGCTCCATAACATTATCAAAGCCAAAGAACAGAAGAAATTGAAGCTCGCAACATAAAAACTTATTTACTTATTTAGAGTATGGTTTCATTAATTATACTTCAGGAATACCTAGCACCGCTCCACCAGCCCCAAATGCCCCATAATCACCATCCATGATACTGGCATCACATTCCACGTGACCTCTTCAGTCATAACATATTGATTTAATTTTTTATTTTTATTTTTTAGGTGATATACCCAAAGGTCACTGCAAAATGAATAATTTAAATAACCAAAATAAAGTCTACAATACATATAACACTTTCTAATCCAAATCTTATATCAAATAAAAATCCAACAACTCGAAATAAGCCTAAACAACCGTCTAAGTCTACCCGAGTTGCACCCCTATAATTTTCATGCCTAGTGCGGTGCTTACTAATATTGTGAGAGGAGGTGATTCATGCAATTAATATATGTTATTTATTTTTATTTATTTATCTGTGTGTTTTCATTGAAAATTTTGATTACTTTTAGTTCGGGAGTGTTTGGGAAGAAGTTTTTTTGGCTAAAATAGTCAAAAAGACAAAATGTCACATCAAACTCATAATCATTTCACTTTTTCTCTCACAAATATCACATCTAATTATAAAAAAATCCAATCATCTTCCCAAACACTAAAATTTTAGTCTATTAAAATAGTCAAAAACTAAAATAGCCTACTAAAATAGCAACTTCCCAAACACCCACTTTGTGTTAAATGCAATTAAGGTGGGTTTGGTGGCTTAATCCGAGATGAGAAGGGTATTTGGCTTTGTAGATTCTTCGACAAGCTGGACATACGTACAAGTCTCGAAGAAGAACTATGAGCAATTTACATAGCCTTAACAATTTCTTTTGAGAAGGGATACAAAGACCTCATCATTGAGTCCAACTCCACTGAGGCCATTGAATTGCTGAAAGTGGAATTTGTGCCCCAATGAAGAGCCTGGTAGAAGATGCAATGTTTCTTATCAGCAGATGCGGTTACACAGTGCAACATGTATTGAGAAAACAAAACAAGAGTGCTGATGGGTTGACCAAAATGGGTGCTAACCAAGATGAGGCCTTGGTAGTTATGGAGGACCCAATGGCAAAAGAGAAACATTGACATAGATATCCATTTAAAAAGCATTTGGGTACTCAATGAAAATGAAACTGTTCCATCTCAACTTACAATATTTAATCCATTTTGTTTTCCGTAGCATTTAAAACAAGTACAACATGTTTTATGTACAAAATCATTCAGAACGTTATAAGAAAATATCATCAATTTTATTTCTTTTGTTGATGGATCCATTTTCTTTAGTAATTGTCCAACTTTAACAAATGAAATAAACACATGTGGATGCTGTTGAAAACAAAATGAATCAACTTGATTGAAGATTTTAGATTTCTTTGCAAATGGAACCATATCAACAATGCATTTGGTTCTCTAGATGCTATGGCAATAAAGAACTCCATGGTGTATTGAACTGCAAAAATAAGCTGAAATATAGAGCAGACCTGTGTGCCCCATGGTTCGCTCTGATTCATATATCTCATGGTCATTTCCTCCCTATTAAAGCAACATCCAAGCCCTTTGTTTAGTCCTAACAGTGTACCAAAAACTCGTTAGCAAAATAAAAAATGAACTAATACAACACAACACAAGACATCACTACAGGGAATCGAACCTTCAATAACAAGTTACTGTCACATGGCAAATACCAAAAAATGAAGGGAATAACCAAACTGAAGAGAGAAGATAAAATTGTTACCTTGTAAGTTTTGTCTCCAAAAAAGTGGATTTCATGAAAATCATCCACATATCACAAGAAATAAGTCTTGTCCCAACCTTGAGGGAAAACTTGTTAAAACATGGAAGCGTTATGCCTAAACATAAATTCAACTACAATGACTTATTATCATTTATTTTATCAGCTTAAGAATCATCAAAGCATAAACAAGGAATAACATTCATTCATATCAAAACTTATTTGTCCCCCAATGGAAAAGGTGTGATTAAGGTGAGCAAATTTCTCGCGAAGCACAGACACCATCTTAGGGTGTATGTTCAGAACCTTAATATAATTTCAGTAAAGTAATTTTCAAGAGATTCAACATCAACTGTGTTTCTTATAGAGACCCAAGTTTTAAACTTAATCTTAATCACAATTTAAGATATTGTACCTTGTCATACTTTTCATACTCATCCCATTCTTCCTGACTACAGTTTCGGCCAATTGGTGATACATTGAGCATCCCACTTCGGAACTCTATAAATGTTCCTCTAATGAAGAAGTTGAATAAGAAATGGACTTAGAAGCTTAACGTCCATGGATAATTGCCACTCATGCTTGCACTTCACAAACCTCTTTATTGGAATATCCAAGTTGGCAATGTAATGCAGTGTAAAATTAATAAATTCTAGCAAATTATTTAAAAATGTCATATCCATAAACTAATAATGTACTATAAATGTTTTGTACATATATAGATAAAGCCTACCATCTAATGGCTACAACATAACTTTTCATACCTAAACTGAATTTAATAACAACAACAACAAAAAAATCAAAAAATTTATAAACAACTTGGAAAAAAATGAATGTTTCTAACAAGAATATTGATCTGTAATCTTACTGAAGGATGGAGATAGGGGCATATTTTATTGTTTCTACCCTTGATAGTGTAATAAATATATGATCCTAACTTTTCTAATTTTTTGGTCCCTTTGGCTTCTTGCAAATTGCCTTTTTTTTTTTTTGGATTGGTAAGTTAAAGAAATTCGAACTTAGGTCTTGCCTAAGCTGCTAGAGTGTCCCCTTGGGGAATTGGCTTTCTTCAAATTGCTAATTAATAACAATGCAGTTTACTTAGTGAGTTACCGTGCCTACTCAGGATATAGGAAAGAGCAGGAGAAGGGTCTGACCTTAAGTTTTTCTTCTCCAAGGTATGATCTCAAGCTCTGCAAAATTACGAACCCAGGAAGAAATTAAAAAAAAAAAAAGTAAGCAAAAGAACAAAAAATGGAAAAGATAACAAAGTGGACACCAAGTGTATAAATATGGCTTAAGGCAATTACAACATTCTGCAAAACGTATTAAAATTACAATCCATTGCTTAGGAATCTTAAGTTTTCAAGGAGATGAATTGGCAGATTTAATTTAAACAATATTGGAAATGTTAGCAAATATTTATTGTTTCTCTACCTTTTTTAGACCTAAAATGGTTCAGAAGAGAACATACTTAATCTGTTGTATCAAGGCATAGCATTTTCCATTGAAGAGGCCAAATTATAAACCCAATTTTCCTACATTTTGTATAATTATGTCTAAAATATTCAAGACCTTAGTTGTTCATAAGAACTGTCTGAATCGTTGCCAACATATTTCTAAAAGCATCATTTGAATCTTGAACTTTAGATAAATAATTTCGGTATAGATTTAGACAATATCTGGGTCCCAATGAACTTCCTATCCTTATAGGCCACAAGACCATTTTCTGCAAATACAGAGTCACAGTCATTTATAACTACACATATAACAAATATGGAGTAAAAAGTCAAGCAGTCAACCACAATATTACTTCTAAAGTACTTTTGAAAGATAGAATGTACCAAGACAAAGAAGACTAAAACGGAAAGGTTAAAGAAAATGGAGCAGTAAAGTTTATATTGCATCAAATCATATAAACAATGTGATCACCCACAAGGAAAGAACATACAGTTCACAAGAAACATTACCTTGTTTGGTTTCAAAAAATTGAGTTTTTTGTTTTCTGTGTTTTTTTGTTTTTAGTCAAAAATTTTAATATTTTAAGAAATTTTTTTATTTTTTAGATGTACGTAATCAATCAAAGCCAAACAAGGTAATTGAATTTTCCATAATTTCACTTGAAATTTTCGGAGTGAAATTTTTTTACCTAATTTGAGACAAATTCACAAACTGATTAGTATACACACTGGCATTCTCCATTAATGTTTCTATGAAGTAAAATGTTCCCCAAGTGGTGTTTCCTACTACTATGGGGTAATAAATATCAACTAATCATTCAACTTTGAGATTTCTCTTAAACAACTGACATGCACATCAAACAATAATTAGCAAACAATATTCACACTCATCAACTTATTATACCCCAAATTTTTGGACAATAGGTCATGCATAAAAATGGAACACAATCTTTTCTATTACTTCCTAAACCTACCAAAGCCTAATAAAAAAATTAAAACATATTGACACTTATATTCTATCTATAAATGTAATTGTTGATGAAGAAATGAAACCTTTGAAAACTAATTAGTTCACAATGAAGAAAAAACTGCATCTTATTACCACATGAACAAAATTGAAATGTGAGGTTTGGTTTGGACAAACTACAATGACCTAGTCGCACATAAACACAACTAAAGACACCAAAAACTTTCCAAATTCTACAAGCTATTGCAGCAAACCTGAGTTCCCAAGCTACTCTGATATCTTAACAAGGTCAGACCCTCCAACAACACCAATTGTAACAACATGCAGTTTGACCAAGCTGTAAAGTTGTTATCATTATAGAAAACAACCAACATAAGCAATATTTTTCCACTTAAAAGAGAAAGAATGAACCAAAAAGGCCTTATGAAAACCACTCCACGTTGTATTCAGGGGTTATCACCATAATCAATGCAGTACCTTTCGAAGTTCCTGCATGAACTTCAACATATCTGGAGTAACAACTTGAAATTGGAATAGCAAATGGAAATGTTAAATAAGAGGGAATTTCACCAAAACAACTAAAATCTCTATATTGATCCAAGACAGCCTAAACAAACCAGATAAATATGGCAAGTTCCATATGATCATAACCACTTGGGTCTTGCTAAATTGGAAACTTAACCATCTTTAGAAGATAAAAAAAGACAATGATACAAGCACTTTTTATAATTTTTTGGCATAAAACTAGGCATCATAACCATGAACTTAATATCATCTTATGATGATTGACAAGTTTAATCACTATTAATACGCCGTCAGCTACATGGATCTATGTTTCCAATAAATAAGCTTCCACATTGAAGATAGTAAAAAAGAAACCAATAGGTATTGCATTTTCTTTTCTTTTCTTTTTTTTTCCCTTTTTCACAAACAGGGAATAAGGGTAGGGGTAACTGCATCACATGGCGGTAACACTTGAGTTAGGATGTAAAAGGATGGAATTTAGGGTTGGGATTAGGAAGAAGAAGAAAAAAAAGAGAGAAAAGAGAAATTTAATATATATTGAATAATCATATTTCTCAACTCTACATCAACAAAATATTTATACAAACCCTAACATAGCAATATGACTATCATACCCTCAACTTATGTAAATATTAACAAGAGAACAAAAAAGTATTCTAACACTCCCCCTTAAGCTGGAGCATAGAGATCAAACATGCCCAGCTTGACGGATAAACGAGGAAACGTAGGCCGAGCCAAAGGCTTAGTTAGAATATCACCCAATTGATCTTCAGAACAAACATAAGGAGTCACAAGTTGCTTGCATAGTAAGAGATCACGAATATAATGACAATCAACTTCGATATGTTTGGTGCGTTCATGAAACAAGGGATTATTGGCAATGAAGATGGCAGCCTGATTGTCACAAGACATGCTCATAGGAGTGGGAGCAGAAAAGCCAAAATCCCAAAGAAGAGATTGAACCCAGAGTATCTCAGAAGCAGTATGAGTCATGGCACGGTACTTAGCCTCGGCACTAAAACGAGCAACAACAGTCTGTTTCTCTATGCCAAGTAACAAGATTACCACCAACAAAGGTACAATAGCCCGAGGTAGAATGGTAGTCAGTCCTATTACCCGTCCAATCAGTATCACTGAAGCTAGTGACAGACAATGAGGAAGATGGGCGATAGAGCAAACCACGACCTGGAGCACTCTTCAAGTATTGCAAGATACGACACACAGCCACAAAATGGGATTGGTGAGGAGCATGCATAAACTGACTGACTACACCCACTACATGCGTAATATCTAGACGAGTAACAGTTAGATAGATTAACTTCCCAACCAACCGACAATAATGACCAATATCGGGGAATAAGTCCCCAGTTTCACCATCAAGCTTAACACTAGAATCCATGGGAGTATCACTAGGGCGAGTGCCTAAGAGACCAGTCTCAGTAAGAAGATCAAGAACATACTTCCATTGAGAAAGAAACAAACCCTGAGAAGAATGAGCAACTTCAATCCCAAGAAAATACTGAAGATGGCCCAAATCTTTGGTGTGAAATTGTTGGCCTAAATACTGCTTCAAAGCAGCAATAGCAGGGGCGTCACTCCCAGAAATGATGATGTCATCCACATACACAATAAGAACAATACTCCTAGTAGACGAATGGCGAACAAAAACAGGGTGATCAAAAGTGAAACGGTGAAATCCATAGGCAAGCACAACAACACTGAAGCGCTCAAACCAGGCACAAGGGGACTGTTTAAAACTATACAAGGCCTTTCGCAGTCGACAAACAAGATGCTTTTGGTCGAGAACAACATAGCTAGGGGGTTGATCCATATATACCTCCTCTTGGAAATCACCATGAAGAAAGCCATTCCTGATATCAAGTTGATATAAAGGCCAAGACTGATTAATGGCAACGGAGAGAAGAATCCGAACAGAGTTAAGACGGGCCGCAGGGGAGAAAGTCTCCAAGTAATCAACACCATAGGTCTGTGTATAGCCTTTAGCTACCATACGAGCCTTAAGTCGCTCAACAGTTCCATCAGAAAGATACTTGACAACATAAATCAAACGACAACCCACAATAGATTTGCCAGACAACAGAGGGGTAAGTTCCCATGTCTGATTCTGATGAAGTGCATGCATTTCCTTATCCATGGCATGCTTCTAACCAGAGATGGACATAGCTTGCTGATAGGAGCAAGAACTGGAAATACTGGACAAGCTTTAAGCAAAAGAGTGAAAACTAGGAGAGAGACGATCATAAGAAACGAAATTAGCAATAGGATGTTGAGGGCAAGTTTGTTTACCTTTACAGATTGCAATAGGAAGGTCATCTAAGGGCATAGTGGCAGGTGGAACAGGGACCTCAGACGAAGGAGATGAACTCATAAGACACAATATGACGAGCTTGAGACTGCTGATAAATTTGCAAATGAGGGGTAAAAGTGAGAGGAGAATGGGAGGATATAAGAGTAGATGTGGAAAGAACACACGAGGAAAGAGTAGGAATGAGAGATGCTGGCTCCCCCTCGCGACAAGAGAGAAGATCAATAGATAACTGTTGCCTAGAGGGAAAAAAAAAAGTAGACTAAGGCCAAGTTTGGCTACTGCCAAAAAAGTGCACTTATTTCATCTTTTTATCTTTTTTGGGTCACATCAATCAACATCTCCTCTCTACTTTTTCTACACATAATACAAAAAAAGTCAAAAAGTGCACTTATTTAGTCTTCCCAAACTAGGCCTAAAAAAAGGTAATATCAGCGCTAACAAAGTACCGATGTGACTCAGGATGATAACATCGGTACCCTTTCTGAGTACGAGAATAGCCTAAGAACAGACATTTGCAAGCACGAGGAGATAACTTATCCAAACTGGGGTCAAGAACATGGACAAAGGCTACACAACCAAAAACACAAGGCGACAAGGGAAACAGAGACAATGTGGGATATAACAGAGAATAGGGAGACGTGTGAACAACACTAGAAGGCATGCGGTTAATAAGAAAATAAGCAATAAGAACCGCGTCGCCCCAAAAACTATTTGGGAACATGCATATTAAACATCAACGTGCGAGCAACATCTAACAAATGGCAGTATTTCCACTCTGCAGTACCATTTTAAGGAGATGTATGAGAACAACTAGTTTGACGAATAATACCACGAGCATCACAAAAAGTAGTCACAATAGACTGTACATATTCTAAGCCATTATCAGACCAAAATATTTTAATATGTTTCCCAAATTGAGTAAAGATTTCATTATAAAACTTAGAGATGATAGAAGGCAAATCAGATCTTGAGTAAAGATTTCATTATAAAACTTAGAGATGATAGAAGGCAAATCAGATCTCTATTTCATTGTCAGAAAAGAGATCATGAAATTTGAAGTTGTACGAATAGAGCAAATCAGCCGAAAAGAAAATACCAAGGTAGATGAACTGGCCGGTTTCGCGTCGATGGCAGATACATCCGTCCCACACCCATTCCTGGTGGACTTCCTACCGAAAGCAAGCATTAAGGAACTTGAAGCAGCCGAGGTATTCTGAGCTGAACTAGGCCCTTCCTAGATGGACCCAATCGCAGTGTTCTTAAAAGATGGTATTTTACCAGAGAAGAAGAAGAAAGCCAACAAAATTAGGGCAAAGTCGCAGGTTTCGTTTTACTTCACTTCACTTTTGTCTTCCTTGGGTTTGTGATATCCGGAAGTTGTCCTCAAATAAAATTCTTGTTCTTATTTTTGTTCGGTGTTGGAATTCCACTTGTTTCAGAGGGTGCACGATCAAGTTCGGAGTGCCCAGGGTTCGAACCAGAAAATTCTGGGCTGCTGGGCAGGGGCCGCACGTACGAGAGGTGAGGCCGCACGTGCAGGGAAGGGTGAGTTTTGAGAGGATACATACTACCTAAATTGCAGGTGCAGAGACAGCCGCACGTGCGGGGATCAGAGCCGTACGTGCAGAAGGCACACTCCATGCGTGCGGGGGCAAGTGTCGCACGTGCGGATGTGCCTGAATCCGAGGGGCTCTATTTTTTTCTTCTCTTTTTGGCTGTGTGTATCACTTTTTATGTATCTCTCTCTCTCTCTCTAAAAATATATTACTCTCCCTTCTCTCTATATCTCTACCTCTAAACTAGATCAAAACCCTTGATATTCTTCCATCCATTTGAGATTCGACCTTAGCTCCTTCATCAAAGATTAAGAACTCCTCAAGAGCTACATTGTGTGCGGTGGAGATCTCTTTTCAACACCATCAAATCTAGGGTTTCATCTTCTTGTCTCTATCAAGCTTGAGGTAGGGAGATTTCTTTGAGTTATATATATATTTATGCTTGATTTTGTTGATTTAAAGGCTTCTTTAATGATATTGAAAGTTTAGTCTTGTCTCATAAATGTTGAGGGTTTTTAAAAAGCGGGTTTAATCTATATCTCTCTCTAAACTATTTTCTTGAGGGTTTTAAATCACATGGTAAGAGAGGTGATGTTTTGGGGAGAAACCTTTTCAAAAGATGAAATAAATGTTGATTTTGGAGAAAAAACCTAGAAATTTGGGGTTGAAGAACATGTTGAGGATTTCATGAAATATTATTATTATTGTCAATGTTAGCATTTTTTTGTGTTAAATGAAATGAAGAAAAGGGGGTTTTCTTAACAATGTTGATAAAAGAGAAATGGTGAGGGGTATGTGGACTAGTTGTTTTATTTATTATTGTTAAAATGTAGTTATTCTTGATGAATCTAAATGGATGCATGGTCATCTTGTGAACTTTACTTTTGGAGTGAGAATTGGAAAGATGCGTATTTCATTGATAGTTGTTACATTTAGTTGAACTTGTGGTATATGTTGGTTTATGTCAAAGGAAGAAAAATGGGATATGTGGTTGCCATTGTATTATTGTTGGGGTACTTAAAAAGGGATGGGTGTTATGAAACGTTGATCACCATTCCATTACACATTCATACAATTGATTATAATGCATTTTGAATTGAGTTGGAAAAATGACTACTTTGAGGAAGGAATATTTTGAAATGAGAATTATGGAATTGTTTTGGGATAAATACGTTGGTAAGTCCGATTAGGGAGTGTAGTTGAAATTGATAAGTTGGCCTGAGTGTCTGGGGTGAAAGACCCAAAACACGCGCGAAGGAGGTACCACTTCCCTTCCGGTAGTGCTTGTTGAGCCTACTTGCAGACACCAACCTAGGGATTACCTGAGTCATATTTACCGCCCCATTAAAATGAATTGTGAGTTTTGGAATCATTGAAATCTCAAGCTAATGTTGAACATGGTAATGCTTTTAAAACAAAAGGGCATGTAAATGAAGTTCTTCTATTGACATTGCATGGCATTTGCATTCAACATTGGGAACATCGCATAAATGTATATACTTTGTTAAGAATTCTTTATTGGGCTTTATGCTCACCCCTACTCGCCAAATTAGGGCATGGGAATGTGTTTTGAGAGCACAGGGCTCTTTGTTATGATTGTAAAGTTTTGTAAGCCAAGGGCTAATCATGTATGGGTCCAAGAGACCATTTTGTGTAACCGAGCTTATGCCTTGGAACTTGAAAGCCCTTGAGGGCCTTTATTTGTTTTGGTTAGACGATATTACATGCTATAGATCCATATACCCACTTTCAATGAATGTATGATCGCATGTGAGATCACGTGTATAAACATTTGAGTTATGTAATGGAACATGTTGAATATATATATTTCCGGCATCTCTTATAAGCCATGATTAATACTATATTGTAATGGTATGTATATTTTCGGGGCATTACAGGAGATCTATGGCCTACAGAGCTATTTCACAAGGGTATTGGTGGCCGTACATGCAAGCAGACGCAGAGAAATATGTCAAGAAATACGAGAAATGTCAGAAGTTCGTGCATCAAATCCATCAACCGGTTAGAGAACTCTTACCTTTGACTAGCCCTTGGCCTTTTGCAATGTGGGGCTTAGACATAGTGGGACCACTCCTAACCGCGCTGGGCAACCGAAAGTTTTTTATTGCAGTAACAGATTACTTCACCAAGTGGGTGAAAGCAGAGGCACTCACTTCCATCAAAGAGAAAGATGTCAAGAAATTTGTCTGGCAGAACATCTTAACCCGATTTGGAATTCCCAAGGCCTTGATATCGGACAACAACATTCAATTTGATGGACGAATCTTCAGGGGATTTTGCGAAGAGCACAAGATCGAATTTTACAACTCTACACCAGTCTACCCTCAAGCCAACGGCCAGGCTGAAGCCTCCAACAAAGTAGTCTTAGATGGTTTAAAGAAAAGACTTGCAAAAGCAAAAGGGAAATGGGTTGAAGAACTTCCTCATGTCTTATGGGCATACCAAACTACACCTAGGCAATCGACTGGTGAAATGCCTTTTTCCTTGGCTTATAGCATGGAGGCAGTGATCCCCTTGGAAATTGGACTCCCCACTATATAAGTGAAAATTTTGATCCTGATATGAATGGAGAAGCCATAGCCTTGGAGCTAGATTTGGTTGACGAACAAAGAGAAAGGGTATTGGTCCACATTGCCTCTTATCAACAAGAATTATCCAGAAAATACAACAAGGCGGTGCATCAAAGACAATTCAAGATTGGAGATTGGGTGCTGCGCAAATTAATGGAAACACTCTGGTGCCAGGAGATGGTAAATTGGGACCCAACTGGGAAGGAATGTAGAAAGTGACTGGCCTGGTACGAAAAGGAGCATACCACCTCAAAAATATTGACGGCCGAGCTATCCCAAGGCCTTGGAACACTGCAAATCTCAAAGTATTTTATTTTTAGCCCTTCAGATACTTGTAATTTTTCTTTTTGACATTCAATAAAACAAGTAGGTATTTTTTTTCCAGTACTTGTATTCTTATGTCTGCAAACCAGTTTGTACTCAATGCCTGACTAAGGGGCAATATAAGTTGGCAGGTTTGACATTTTTTGCACTCTTTGGCCGAGATAAGAATCTAGGCTAAAGAAGGTTAGCAGGTTTGACCAACACATTTTTTTCACTCTTTGACCGAGATAAGGATCTAGGCCAAAGAAGGTTGATAGGTTTGACCAATGAGTTTTGGCACTCTTTAGCCGAAATAAGGATCTAGGCTAAAGAAGGTTGACAGGTTTGACCAACATAACTTTTTGCACTCTTTAGCCGAGATAAGGATCCAGGCTCAAGAAGGTTGGTAGGTTTGACCAACGTAACTTTTTGCACTCTTTAGCCGAGATAAGGATCTAGGCTAAAGAAGGTTGGCCGGTTTGACTAACGAGTTTTTGCACTCTTTAGCCGAGATAAGGATCTAGGCCAAAGAAGGTTAACAAGTTTGACCAACGAGTTTTTGCACTCTTTTAGCCAAGATAAGGATCTAGGCTACAGGAAGTAGGCAGGTTTGACCAACATAACTTTTTGCCCTCTTTAGCTGAGATAAGGATCTAGGCTAACGAAAGTTGGCAGGTTTGACCAACACAATTTTTCGCACTCTTTAGCCGAGATAAGGATCTAGGCTCAAGAAGGTTGGCAGGTTTGACTAACGCAACTTTTTGCACTCTTTAGCTGAGATGAGGATCTAGGCCAAAGAAGGTTGGCAGGTTTGACCAATGAGTTTTTGTACTCTTTAGCCGAGATAAGGATCTAGGCTAAAGAAGGTTGGTAGGTTTGACCAACATAACTTTTTGCACTCTTTACCCCAAGATAAGGATCTAGGCTAAAGAAGGTTGATAGGTTTGTCTAAACACAACTTTTCATACCCTTGACCAAGATAATTATCTCAGCCAAAGGAGGCCGGCAAGATGGACTAATACTTTTAGGCTCTTTCAGACCGAGATATGGATCTCGGCCAAAAATGGTTGGCAAGATTGGGGACGGTTGAGTTTGCTAGCTTGGTTAGGCATACATAGAAAATAATGCATGGAAAGTTGGGAGAAACACAGTAACCGAGCAAAAAGTTCAAACTTCTTCACTAAAAGAGAAGATGTTTACAAAAGATGGGGCTTACAGCCTGGTAACATAGTAAAGAGAAAAGCACCAAAAAAAAAAAAAAAAAAGGCATATCATTATCAAACAAACAGATCTTCCAGCTCCATATTAGCACCATCACCAGCAAGGTTGGTTTCAGCCCCCCTTCCAGAGTTAGGTCGGTGATGCCTTTTTCAACCACTAGACTTGGTTCAGTCTGTTCAGGCCTCTCGAACGGAACAGGAAGATCCATCGCAGTATTAGTGGGCGCTGGACTATCCTCCTCCTCCCCTAAGAATTTTTGTTCAACAGCATTGGCGTACTCGGTATGAAGTGGGGAGGGGGATTGAGGAACACTGCAGCTCAACCATCGCTGTCTTCTAGCCGCACTTAAAGAAAATATCCTTGGCCACCTCACACTGCTGGACGTAGGTTTCCTCGCCCTCTTTGAAACCTCTGTTCTCGGTGTCCTCCATCTTTTTTTTCAACTCTTGGATCTCGGCATCCTTTTTCCTCTCTATCTTGGCCAATTCGCGCAGATAGCGATCTTTTTTCTAGGCCAGGGCCTTTTGTTTGTCAGCCTCGGCCGTGTTGACTAGCTCAGCCAGCCTTTTATTTTCAACAAATAGCTCGGCCATCTTAGCATTAATTTTCTTCAACTTGGCAACCTTGGCCTCTACTTTAGTTACGGCTGACTGCGCTGTCTTGCAAAGTTCCATTATGTGCTTTTGCGCAACGTAACTTTTTTGCACAGCATGCGGTTCAAAGAGAAGTCATTAGGTTAAATTGAGCAAACTATAGATGCAGATAAGTAGGTTGATAACTTATAAGCACCATTGACTTTGCTGCTGACTGAATGGCCTTGAGCTCGTTCAAATGGTTGTGATACTCCATGTCGGCAGGCAGACAGAGGCTTTTTGACAAGTTAAAAGCCAGCATGTGATCTTTCTCAGCTACAATCGAATCCGCGATGGACACAACACAATTTTCGTAGGACACGGCTGGTACCTACGTTGGCGATGAAGAAGGGCTCGCCCGGCCAAAACGGATTGGCTCCGAGCTTGGCAGCACGGGATCAGGATGCACAGCCTCTTCCTCATCCACCAAATGTTGTTGTTTGGCGGAGGAAGTGCAAGCGCGCTTGCTGGGCCGAGAGCTGGAAGTTCTGGTGGTCAGTAGGGCGACAATCGTCTCGCGTGGTTGGTCTTCTAGAACTTGACGAGCTAGGACTTCGGCAGAAGTCTACTCGGTGATGAGGGCACGGACAATTCTTCTCTTGGCTAATTCTTGCTCTTCAATAAGGGGAATTAGATTGATTTGAGGAAGGCCTGGATCTGGCTCAGGCGAGGATTCCAGGAGAAAGTCAGTAACCTTGCTCCTCCGTTTACCGCTGTAACGATAGGTCGGTTCGAAGTTGAGTAGCTTGATCCAGTCCCGCAGTGCGGCGCGAAGAGCGTCTTGATTGGCGTAAGGATAATTTTGCTTAAGCAATGACCGAGGGTTAGCACGACAGGAGTTGAAAATGCAAATAGCAATGACCGAGATATTTTCATGCCTGCGGTGACTTTGTTCCAATTAATGTTATAGCCTGGTAGTTGGGCTTCTTAGTCTTCGTAATTACTAGAAATCTAGAGAAAATCGTCGTTATGCAAATCATTGTCCGATGTGCGCTTGACGACTTTTTCTCAGCCTCTTTTTACTCTAAGGTAGTAAACCCAACTGTCATCATTCTGGCCGAGCGAGTATTGATAAAATATCTTGGCCAGTCCAAGGTTGAGGCCAAGTTGGCGGTTGAGCTCTGCGATGCCGTTTGTGATCCTATATGTGTTAGTGGACAGTTGGGTTGGGCAAAGTTTAGTCTGCCTGAGGAATTTACAGATGAAAGGTTGGATCGGAAAGCAGAGTCCACCCTCTACTATTGATATCACGGTGAAGGGGCAACAACCGGACTTGCCCTAGGGTACCGTGTCTTGCTCGGCTAAAGTGAACTGAACGTCGTTAGGAATATTGTACTCCTTCCTAAAATTGGCTATGGCCCCTGGCGAGCTAACCATGAAGCGGTATTTGCCCATTGGCTTTAACTTAAGGGTTACTCAGCTGAACTAATCAGTGTCGTTAGGTTGCTCAGTTGAGCAGTACCATCAGAATAGCAAGTGAATGGTGTGCCTTGACAACCTAGTCAAGTCTGCAAAGTGAAAAGCAATTTTGGTTATGACCGGCTATTGGCTGAGCTAAAAAGGCTGTGTTAAGGTGAGCTGGTTTTGTTACTCGGCCACATGGCCTAGCATGTTTATCTCGACCACGATAAAGGGCAGGGTATTTAGCCTGGTCCAGGCCAAGGGGCAATGAGGAAGCCCGGTTTAATTTGACCATAATGATTGCTTGCTCGATCGAAGCCATTGAAGACCGTACAAACTATTTTCTATTTTGGTTTCAGCGTGGTTTCAAATCAAATTTGCTACTCTTGGACAGCTCCAATTCCAGTTAGAGGGGATTTGTTTCAAAATTTGTGATTTTAGGGGCTTACAATGGTATTTGAGACCATTAGAAGTTCATTTTGAGCTCGTTTGTTGGGTTAGTGTACGATTATGTTATTTTTAACCTATGGGCAAGAAATATTCAACATCAAAAACACGCAAAACATAAAGAACACTATGAGTATTCATGGAATAAGAGGGAAGGACTGAGAAACTTATAGTGTCGAAGGATGGTTCAGGGTTTTGGGCAGAAGGAAAGCTTCGAGGAGTGATTGTAAAACCACAAGTGACTTTTGCAGTGTGGATTGGATGCAGCAGTAAGAGAATCTGAGGAGTTTTTGCTTTGGATCGAAGGTTCTTACGCTGGAGAGAATGAACAGTGAATCCGAAAAGACGAGTGTGTAGGTTCTATATTGGCTTAAGGTGAAAAGGCGGGATCATTCAAATTTTTGGGGCAGTGCAAGACGGCTATAGCATGGGTACTTGACCAATGGGGGTCTGCCACGTGTCCAAGGGTAGTAAATGACCTATCAGACATGCCAGAGTGGTAGGGTGACGTACAGAGCACCAAATAAGATGTTTCTGAACCGGGCAGACTATGAGACCAAACAAACGGTTTCAGCTCAGTTGAATTTAGTACATTTAGCTCGTCTTTGGGAGAGTAATCCCAATCATGCTTCGCGGGTGGAATTAAGGGGCAATTGAAAGGGTAATTTATATGCAAATTGGGCCGAGCTAGGTAAAGTATCCTTTGGTCATTGGGTCGCGTAATAAATCAAGTTAAGAGCAGTGTAGCTCGGTCTTGGGCCACGCTAACGTTGGGCAAGTTAGATGTGTCGCTAGGGCCTAAACCAAGCTGTCTAGGTGTAGTCTAGAAAAGGACTGAGGTATCACTAGTGCGGAGGGCTGAAATAAGTTTGGCTTGGCAGAGCGCCATCTTGGTTCTGTCAACATAGAGCAAGGCCAGGTTAGCTCGATTGATCGTATTGACAACCGAGGTGAAGAGTATTTGCATCAAGGAGCTCGGCTAGGCGTAGTGAGCCGAGCAAGGTGATAACCAACCATCTCACTTGATCGGTAGTAAGTAGGGTGTTATCAGGATATGCCTTGTCTTTGGCAATGTGATTCCTAGGAGGACTCTGCTAAGGAGAGTTAGAGTCCTACTAGGATTGTGCCAAGCGGAATCTATAAAAAGCTCAAGGCAGGACCTATGCACAAGTATTGCAATTCTTATTCTCAAATACACAGAGCTTTTGTGTCTATTATCTATTTGGCTGACTTAGGCATCGGAGAGGTTTCCGACACACCCCCGCCGGCTAGTTCACGTTTGTGTTTTCAGGTAGCAAAGCAACGACGTTTTGAAGAGTGCAAACTTGATCAAGAGAATTATACAAGAAGATTATTTCATGCTCGTACAGTTAGAATTCCCCATGTAAAGTGTATGCTTACTGTTCCACTTGGGTGTGACACTGTGGATCTATTGATCTAGGTCTAATACCAAATTAGTGATTTTGGTAACTAATTTTAAAAACATAAATAAATAACACATCAATGTATGAATCAAGCAAAAGAAATTTGGGAAAATTGTAAATTTTTTACAATAAATAAATAAATTAGTGGTAAATTTTATTTATTTTAAATAATTAAAGTTACAAATTTTTTTATGAATTTGTAAATATTTGTGAAGACAATACTAGTGTCACATTTTTTTCCAACTTTTTTATCTTTAGTAATTTTTGCTTTTTTGTTTTAGTTTGTGTCAAATTTTTTTACTTTTTCAATTTTCTAGTGTAGAATAATTAAAAAATGAAAAAAAATCCAAAAAAATAAAAGAAGAAGTCAACTTTTTTTTACTTTTTCCTTTTAGGTTTTTGTAATGCTCTATCCCTCAATTTTTCCCCTACCCTCCCCCAATGCTATGGCGAATAATACTAACTAATCAACTTTCTTCAAACTCTTCTCTCTCCTTTCAAAATTGTTTGACACATCATTAGGAATAGTTTGGGGAAGAAAAATTAGGGAGATATAGCATTGCTCATTTTTTGGGGGGCTCCTCTAATAAAAATTTAATTTTTTTGAAAAAAAATATCACTAAATACAATAAAAAAAAAAGTCACTAAAAATTCAATTGTAAATGACAGAAGACGGAAGATGCAAAGAGCATCATAGCAAAATTAGACAATCCCAACTAGGTTGGCAATATCTAACTAGCACAATCATATGTTAGCACCAAACCAAGTTGATAAGAAAATAACTAGCCAAAACAAAATCATAGGATGTAACGCCCCCAAAATAATTTACATAAGAAGGGTTCATATTTATCTATCAACAAGATCTTAATCCAAAAGTAGTAACTCCCATAACACAATTATATATAAATAAATAAAACATAATGTTTCATCCATTACATTCTCATTAAATCTCTAAGATGTGTACTTAATTCATTTTGGAGATTTATCAAAAGTGTTCCACATGCAACTATACATTCAACATTATAGAAATATGAATCTATAGCTTGTGGCACCACAAGTCAACTACAAATAAATGCTCTCAAGGCTACAAGTTCCAAGGCTTATACTTGGTTACACAAAAATAGTTATCAAAACCCATACATTTTAAGCCCTTGGCTTGGCCAAAACAACAACAAAACAGAAGCCATATGCCTTCAAAACACTTCACGCCTTCAATTTGGTGGAATCACTACATCTTTCCATGCACAAAATCTACTAAGGTGAGCACAAAACCCAGTAGGAAATTCTTAACAAAGTATATACATTTTTACATAATCTCATGAGATGAATGCAAATGCCATTTCATGCTCAAAATACATACTTTTGCCTTTTGGAAAATCTTGTGCATAATACCAATTTGATAACACAATGATCCAACAAATTCAATGTAATTTTCAAAGGGGTAATATATACAACTTAGGTAATCCCTAGGTTGGTGTCTGTAAGAAGGCATAACAAGCACTACCAATCTCCACTTTACCGGTCTCTCATTGGAAGGCACGTGGTACCTCCTCCGCGCGTGTTTTTGGTCTTTCACCATGGACCCTCAGGCCAACTTAACCAATACCAAAATACGCCCCCTATCTGGACTTACCAACGTATTTACTCCAAAACAATTCAATGTATTCTTGTTTCACAAAACAATTTATTTCTCAATGCAATAGTTTTCAAATTTCAATTCAATATTCATAACAACCAAATGAAATGGAATGTCAATGCAACATGTATCAATGCATTATAATATGTTTCTATTTTCAATTTCCACCACACAATCTACCATTGTGATAAAAATCTCCATACTTCTTCTCAAGATAATTTCACAAATAAATCTACTGTGAGATAAATAATAATACCACATTACATGCTTTCTCCACATGTAAATCTCTATTTTTCCACTCGGTCATTTCAAGACCAACCAAAAATAAGCTATACAACTAGCTTCAATATTAACCATTTCTCATTCTTCCATGGAATTTCCTCTTCATAAACAATTATAGGAATTTCTCAATTATATATTCATCATTATACTTGACAAGCATAGATTTCACTTACCATTTTCCCAAAAAAATCCCCAATCTCTAGGGTTTTCACAAAACTAGGTTTTTTCCTCATTTTTGAAATGAGTTTTCCAAGACAACATTCCTTTTTAACAATATAGTTCATACCCTCAAGAATTTTTTTAAAAACATTGAGAAAATCCATTTTTAAAATCATCAAGAACTCGTGAGCCAAAAATCAAGTTTCATTACTACAAGAAGAAGTTCCAAAATCAACATAAATTTGCAAAAATGTATATATAACTTTAAGAGAATCCCTACCTCAAGCTTTGGAGGAGAAGAGAGAAGAAAACCCCCAAATTTGACGGTGTTGAAATCCAATCTCCACTGCACAAAACGTAGCCCTCAAGGAGTTCTATAACTTTAATGAAGGAACTAGGGTCAAAGCTCTAATGGATTTAGAGAAATCAAAGGATTAATGTTATTTAGTGAGAGTAATGTAAAGAGAAGGAGGAGAAATGAGTTTTAGAGAGAGAGAGATGAGAGAAAAGTGAGGTGGGTGCTCAACCCAAGAAAAGAAAAATAGAAAATTTTCGGACACTACGCATTCCTGTACGTGCTGCACCATTTTTCGCATGTGCAGCACATACCTTCCGCACGTGCATCACTTTCCCCTGTAAGTGCGGCTCACTTTCTGCACCTGCCCTCCGCTTGTGCATTTAAAGTAGTGTTGAACCATCGACAACCACATCTCACCGCATGTGTGGCCTCACCTCCCGCACGTGTGGCCCAAGCCCCGCAAGTGCGGTCTTGCCTCCACCCAGAAATCGCACTAGCTGAACTCGAGACACCCCTGATCCAATTTCATGCTTTCCGAAATAAGCGAAACTCAACTCTGGAATGAAATAAAGATGAGGATCCGAGGGAAGTTTCAAGAACGGTGAACTCAATCGGTCGACAAGACCTCAAATTAAATCCTGACACTCTCAACACGAGCAAGATAATCACAATTAAAGGAAAACGAGGTGGGCTATATGCCCAAGCATCACATAGGATAGCAGACACCACCCAATAGTAGGCTACCAAAGAACGACACTGGCAAAGACTTGTTACCTCAAACCACAAGCCTCCTACCTTTACTCAGACAATTTCTGATTTGCCTCATGTTGAAAAGAAATCACGAATTGTGAAGTAATGTTCCTTTAATACTACTTAGAACCAAAGTGCAATCTTAACTTTTATCAGATCACATAAGCCGGCCACATTTGGGTTAATGGCCTTGAAAATGCACTCATTTTGATGTTTTCATAGAGACTATAACATAGTAATAGGTAATACTTTTCACATTATTCTCTCATTATGGCTGAGATTTTCCCCTGCCCACCAATTAAGGAGTTCCTCCACTGAGTTTGGTAATGCACCTTGCATATCCCACCACTTTAACATCTCTAACCAAAAGCTTCAAAAAAAAAAAAAAAAAAAATCTTTGACTAAACTCTCTAAGCAACTGGGCAATACAATAACCCACGATTAAGTGACTCAACCTCAGCTTTGCAAAAAATGCAAAGGGTTGATTCATTAGCATTAAGAACACCATTCGAGAAAAAAATCTACTGTCTTTAGTCTGCCTTTCCATGCTAGCCAACCAAAGAATTGGACTCCATTGGGGAGGGGGGAATGTACTTCACCCACACTTGGGTGAAAGAGGTGTGCCAAACCCAACTATCAAAAAATTATACACAAATGAGATTGTAAAAATACCTATTTTTGAGGTAGTCCAGACCAATTTATCTTCTATGTCTAACTTGTTTGCAGGAGTTATCTCTAAAAGGGCCAACATTCTAGTAACCTCCACACTTTCCCAATCATATAGCTCTTTTCTGAATTGAAACACCCACTCTCCTACAACCTCATTTCTTGTCAGCATTGAATTTAAGGACTCTCCCTTATTAACTACCAATCTATGTATGTAGAAGCGGGAATTCCTCTTTCAGACAAGTGAGAGAAAGAATCTCAATATATTTTTACACATCTCAAAACCCTTTTATGTAGGACTTATGTGTAGGTTCCAATAGATTGATTTATTGCCCAATAGGTCATTTGAAAATTAGCAACGTTTTTCTTCAAATACTAATAACAAACGTTACTAATTGTTAGTTTTCAGCAACAATTTAAAAAAATCGTCAAAAAAATTCACTAATTTTAAATTTTAGCGATAATTTAAAAAAAATTCACAGAAAATATTACTAATTGTTAATTTTTAGCGACAAATTCAAAAATCATCACAAAAAGTCTTTTTTAGCGACTATTATGATAAGACCAACTTTTAATGATGAATTAATATGATTTAAAGGGAATTAAGTCCAAGTATTAACACTTGCTGGTAATTTACCAGAGGATGGGAGTTATAATTTTAAAAAGATAATAATTAAACATATTATATTACCTTTACCTATCAGCCAATTTATCCACTGTCTACCTATCTTTCTAAGTATTTTCTCTCTATTTGTCCTTATGTACCTATCTGTCAACTTTATTTGTCTATCTATTCATATCACCACCACGACCAGTTACTGGCATTAGCCACTACTTGCCACTTTTTGGTGAATTTTTTAAAGTAGGTGATCCGACAATGACATAGTGGTAGTGGGGTAGAAATTAATAAATAAATAATCCTTTAAAACAATAATTGTCCTTCTCACCAAATAATTTCATTAATCATATCATTTTCACTATAATGATCAATTATCTAACCTAATATCATATCCTATTATCACTCAAATACCCTTTTATATATTAAGTATATATTTTTTACACATGTACTAGAAGTCACAAGCAGAAAATTTCCACCACCTCAAAACTCAAAGTTAAGCATGGGTATTGAACTACAAGCATGCAAAACAAACATCATTCAACCATGAGGCCAAAAAACAGAGCTAGGGTAGTCCAAAATAAGCACATTATCAGTTTATGACATGGCCAAAAAGTGCTAAAATCAAGGGTCCACAAAGCATGCAAAGAAAGCTAGTGAACCATTAGTTGTTCTACAACTATATGATGCATATGAAGGCTCATCCAACCAACCAAAAACAGAAACATTTCATGCCAAAATATGCCCAAATACCCACTGAAACTCAGTCAATGCATGCAAAAATGAGGGGCTCCTTTGGAAGGCTATGCAAGGGGGTGTTCTACACCTATATGATAGACAAACAAAAGGGAAAAACCACCTCTGGAAATAAGTTATGACAGCCCTAAAACCCACCAAATAGGCCCTGAAATCAGTCTAGGAAATATGCAAAGAAAGGTCCCTTTGGAAGGCCTTGAATGGGATTGCTCCACACATGCACCATAGACATAAAATATGGCAAAATGGGCTCTTGACAGAGCTTAGGAAGACCTTAAAACTCACAAAATGAGGCCTGAAACATGCCTTCAATGCATGAAAAATAGAGTCCCTTTGGTAGGCCAACAATGCTAGTAAAGAGAACAAGGGGTGAGAGGGTCACCCCTCTCTGATTTTGAGGCTCAAAGACACATTAAAGCCACTGAAAATTGACCGGATTTCAGTGGCTAAGAGGCCAAACCAAGGCCAATGCAAATGCTCTAATGCATGGCTCAAAACATGAAGGAATGAAGCATGCAAGGGGGAAGATGAGCCCAAAAAGAAAAGAGTCCTTAAACAAACATGTTTAGAAGATCAAAAAAAGACTTTTTTTAGTTTGTGCTGAAGTCCAAAAATGCTCACAAGTGAGGCTAAGATATCATGCAAAATAAGCCCTAAAAGAGGGATGAAGCATACAAGGATGTAGGAGGCCTCAAGCAGAAAAGTAACCTTAAACAAAGTTCAAGAGAGGCTCAAAATAAGACACTTTTCAGTTTATGTCAAAGCTCAAAAATGCTTGCAAATGGAGCTAAGGTATAGAGCAAAATAATGCAAAAATGGGGGAAATGAGGGCTTACCCTTGTAGCACAGCAATGCAGCCAACTCTGGACCAAGAAAGTGAGCTCTCAACCTCTGCAAATGACCTCCAAGGTGCTGGAATGGATAATGGAGGTGGTATGCTATGAGGTGTAGTGTAAAATGGTCAAGAATATTAGGGTTTGGAGGCTTGAAGTATAGAGATAGAGGGAGTTGTATGTATGCTCCAGCCAAAACCTTCTAACCCTTGAAAATGGAGATAGAGGGTGTGTTTTATAGAGGGAGAATGATAAAGCTTCATGGAGAATCCTCAAGGAGGGGGGCCAAGCTTCTCAAAGAAGCTTAACCTAAAAGGGTCAAGCTTCTTGAGGAAGCTAAAAAGCTTGACCAAAGAGTCAAACTTCCTATAGAAGCTAAGCCAAGGGGCCAAAACCACCTAAAATGGATCAAAAAGCAAGTCAAAAGCTCGAACAGTGGGCCAAGTGCAAAACAGCAGGCACAGCTGGAACACACTCACAGAGGCAAAACTGGCCGACCAGTTTAAAAGGGCCAAGGTGGACGGCTGACCACCTCCCCTGGTCGGCCGACCAGGGGTCAAAAGGTTCAAGTTGAAATGCTGGTCGGCCTACCCAGAAAGGTGGCCTCCCAGATGAGTAGAATACAACTATGTGGTGAAAAAACAGAAAAAGTGACCTATGAGAGAGAAAAATCAGCTTTTTAGAGGGGTTCAAAAGAGTCAAGAAGAATTACTGGTCGGCCTACCCATATTGGTGGCCTTCCAGATGAGCACAACACAATGGTGGTGTGAAAAACCATAAATTGTGGCTCAAAAGTGAGAAAAACCAGCTTTCTGTCAGAAAAACCGGCTGGAGGAGAGAGAACAAAAAGGAAAGCTGGTTTTTTAGGGGAAAAGGTGGCCTCCCACCATACCACCACCTTCCTAACCATGAAAATAGGGCCCCTGCCAGAAATGGGCCAAGACGGATGCAAAACGAAGGTTCGGGGGCCAAAACGCGTAGCCTGGGGCCCCAAAAACTGACTACCAGGCACCAGAAGTGGCGTTCGACCACGAAGTTGGACTCTTGGGCCACAGTGTCCCTCAAAAGGGAGGAAACAAGGTGTGTACCAAAAACCGGAGCAAACGGAGGTGGTTAAGCGATCCCGAACCGAGGCACACGGCCGACAGCTCTGGAAAATCAGAAACCGGGCTCCAAACAGGAAAAATGGCCTACAACCACGAAACATAGCCAACAGCCACTGAGAGATGGCCTACGAGACCTCTCCCTCCCTTCGGGAAGAGAAAACGGAGAAAACGGGACTTGGTTCGCAAATCGAGGCAAAGTACATAAGAGTCTGGAAGTCTAGAGGCAAGGCTCACAGCCGAGACTCTAAAACCTCAAAACGAGCACAATATGCAATATCACCGAGCGCTCGATCGATGACGTCTGAGTCTTAAGGTCAGTCAAAAATGGGGTGTCTACAATCCAATTGAGAGGTATCTTCTTACTTTGAAGCAATATGTGCGTAATAGAGCTCATCCAGAAGGTTCAATTGCTAAAGGATATCTTCTGGAAGAATGCATGAATTTTTGTGCACAATATCTCAATGATGTGGAAACTAAATCTAATCGACCCGTGAGGAACTACAGTGGTGATGATAATCTGGGTCGTGCTGTTGGTGAAATCACAAGCTTTTATCGTGAAAACACTTCTTGGGCACAAACTCATCAGTATGTCTTATTCAATATAGCCACGGTTCAACCATTCATAAAGTAAGTTATATGTAATAACCCTGACCCGTAATTAGTTACTAACCGGTAATTAAGGAAGCTAATTAAGTGGATTAAATGAATAACAGGATTAATGTGTTAATTGCATGATATCTGGCTGTCTATCTGTTGACCCTTAAATTATATGTTCATGTTGTACGGTTTAAATTGCTAATTTAAAGCCTTATCAGCATCCAAACCCGAAATTGTTTACACCAATATATCAATTGGAATTTTTAGAACCTTATGGCATATGTAATTAAAAATGTGATTTGGTATGGTTAAATTGAGATTTCTTAGGTTTGATTTAATTGTGTATGATTAGTGCCTAATCTAACTCCATTAATGGTCCAACATGTGTTTGAGTGTGTCATATGTTTTAGCATTTTGTGGTGTGAGTGTAGAGGATAAAACTCCTTGTGTGTGAGCTGGAGGTGTGCATGTATGTGCACGTGTATTGGATTCAAAAGTGAGGTGGGTGTAGTGTATATCAGCCGAGTGAATGAATGTTGTGTCTTCCTCTTACTCCTCTAGTTCTCTGTATTGAGAGAGTTGGCTTCAGAGAGAGAGAGAGAGAGAGGAGGAGGAGGAGGAGGAGAGAGTGAGTTCAGCTAAGAGAGTGAGAGAGTGAACTCAAGGGTGTGAAGAAGAGGAAGGAAACTGAGAGGATTCATTCCCACACATCTGGAATCAGGCTCTAGGTTAGAACCCTTAGCATATGTTCTGCAAATTAACTTCCATGCATCATGATTTTGACTCATCTTTGAACCATTTTCACGAAATTAACTTGAGGAGTGGGTCTTTAGGTTTGTAGGTGCCTTGCATGTGCATCTTTGGTGATTAACCTTCTGGTCCCATCACTTTGAGTTTGAAATTGTGAGGTCCTTGCATGCATGAGCTTTCATCATGTTCATAGTTTCAGAATTCATGAGTGTGTTACTTACCATTTGCATGTTTTTGAGGAAATCAAAACAATGGTTTGAAGGTCTTCCATGCATGAGCCTACAAGTTCAAATTTGTTAAATCCATGAGCTTTGAGTTAAAAGTTTGAAAAGGACCATGTATTTGTGTTATAGTAACGTTTTCCAAGTGTTTTGATCAAGCCTTGCATGAACATAGCCATGAAAACAACATTTGAAGCTCAAGCTCTGTTTTTAGAAACCCAGATTTTTACAGTCCACTCGAGCGAGGAAACCTGCGCTCGAGCGGAGATTTCGAACTCCCAGTATTTTTTTTCAGAACATGAACTCTCCGCTCGAGCGACCACTTTGGCGCTTGTCTATACACTCGAGCATGAGCGCTGTAGCTCGAGCGTGATTTTCGACCAACCAGTACTTTTTCCAAGTTTGCCGGCCACTTGAGCGAAGGAAGTCACGCTCGAGTGACCCCTTTCATTTTTGCATGTCCGCTCGAGCGAGTAAGTCTACGCTTGAGCGTAGTTCCATTTCTGCATGTCCGCTCGAGTGAGGAAACCTACGCTCGAGCGAGGACCTAATTTTCAGAAATTTTGTCTAAGTGTTCTAAGGCATGTTTTGGCATCCTCATTGCATCTTAGGCATTCATAAGCCTTAAATAAGCCTTAGTAATGAGGTTATGGGTTAGAAACACACTAAGAAATGAATGTGCTAAGTTAAAAAGAATACAAGGGTGTGTGCGTTCTAAGCCACGTGATAAGAATGAACATGACCCAACGTGATGTAAGCTAAGCCGTGTTGGCCACTTGAATGTGTAATGATAAGATACGTTGTGTTATGTGCCTTTGTGATTGTAGGTCAACATCTGGAGATTGACTGACTAACTACAGGAACCACTGTGAGTAACGTTATCGTAAAGATACGTTTATATGAAATTATGTTCCAAATGAAATGTGATAAGCTATGCTTTCTGAAATCTATTATGGCATCCATAGATAGTCCCAAGTCATAGGGGACGGCATGAAAATGCGGGTCCATGACATTTACGAGATCTCGTTAGCCACTTCATTGTGGTGATATGTGTTTAATCGGTATCCAGAACCGATTACTCTAGTCGGAAGACGTTATGTGATATGTTCGATATGTTCTATGGGATATGCCATTATTATGTTCTGATATGAGATGACTATGATTATGCTATGATCTGTTTTATACATATGAAATGTTCAGAATTCGTTCACTAACCCCTTTACCTTAATGTTATTCACTGGGCTTTAGCTCAGTGTTTGTATATATATGTATATAGGTGAGCATTCTGGAGTGCAAGCCCGAAGGCTTTTGCCTGGAGTTCTGTTCTGTTGTTAGCCAACCACTGTGCCTCACGAGGAGGTTCCCGAAGTGTCTTAGGCTCAAGTTTTGATTAGTTCTGTATATGCATGAGACTTTATTTTAATTTTGTTGGCTGTACTTAAGAATTTGTAATGTGTGTGGGTATAATATAATGTATGGTTGACTTATGGTTATGTATATAAAGTTTTAAAATATTCTGTTTCATATAAGTCAACACAGCTCATTGGACATTTATAATTTTTGTATATTGCTTCCGCTAGCCCCTTATCATATGCTTATCTATTCAGAGGCCTTCGGTAATCCGAGGATTACTAGCCGGTTACGACGCTAAACCTATAGAGGCGGGTTTGGGTCGTGACAGAGTGGTATCAGAGCACGAGTTATATCGCACACACGTGTCCATATGAGGTATAGAATGTCCTAGAAATGAAATAGGGACATTGCATTTTCATGTGTAAACATATGAACATATTTGAACTGAAAATGTAAAGGAAATGAATCCATGAGTTAAGTGGAATAACATGTAATGTTAATTTCAATACCGAAGGTGAAATCTATGTGATCATGAATATATGAAAGTAAGGGATCATGTGACTGTGTCTGAATCGAACTGGAAGTATAAACACGTCTGATATGAAATGAAATGTGAAATTAGTGAGGACTTTCCCTATGAATAATGATTACCCTATTTATGTGTAGATCGATGGAAAGGATAAGAAATGTAGACGAATCTAAATCTTCTGACGTTGGAATTAGCCGGTTAGAGAGAACGGTTGAAGCCTTAACTGAGAATCTGAAACAACAGCAACAAGGGCAAACATGTGTACCTGAGCCAGTTAGTTATGATATGATAACACTGACACAGAAATACAATAAGATGAAACCACTGGAATATCTGGGGGGTATTGAACCGTTAAAAGCCGAGGCTTGGGTTTTAGAAACTGAGAAAATATTTGAGGTATTTCCGTGTACTGAGGCACAGAAAGATTTATTGGCAACTTTCACACTCAAAGAGGAGGCTAGGAGATGGTGGATGTTAGTCCGAAATGATAATGAGGGTGTGACATGGGATAGATTTAAAGAAATTTTCTTTGAAAAATATTTTCCCCAATGTATCTGAGATAGGAAAGTATCTGAATTTATACAACTGAAACAAGGCAAAATGACTGTGGCCGAATATGAAACAAAATTTACTGAGTTAGCCCGATATGCACCCCATATGATTGACACTGACTACAAAAAAGCTAGGAAATTTGAAGGTGGGCTTGACTTGGATGTGTTTGACCGCGTTGGCATCTTAAAATTACCAAAGTACGTGGATGTTCTTGATAGGGCCTTAATGTCCGAAGCAAACATAGCAACCTTGAAAATGTCAAAATCAACATCATCGACTGAACCCGAAAGAACAAAACAGAAGAAACAGAAAGTTGAAATGTCAAGTAATTCGATGATCAACGTGAATGAGAAATTTGGGGCAATAACCGTGAACCAAGAAGGTCAGGGGAGTAATGTGAACAATGATATACCTGTCTGTAGAGAATGTGGGAAACAACATTGGGGTATTTGTCACCGTCTGTCAGGAGCTTGTTTTAGGTGTTGTCCGAAAGGACACTTGGCTAATTCTTGCCCGCGAACTCATCCAAACAACAAAAAGCCTAAATCTACACCCTAGTTCCAGAAAATGCTCAGAACACCGAAATGACTAACGCATGTATTACTTTAACTATGTGTAATCGCAATAACTGTGAACAAAGAAAGTCGAGGAAGTAATGTGAACAATGATATACCTGTCTGTAGAGAATGTGGGAAACAACATTGGGACATCTGTTGCCGCCTGTCAGGGGCTTGTTTTAGATGTGGTCAGAAAGGGCACTTGGCTAAATCTTGCCCGCGAACTCATCCGAACAACAAAAAGCCTAAATCTACACCCTAGTTCCAGAAAATGCTCAGAACACCGAAATGACTAACGCATGTATTACTTTAACTATGTGCAATCGTTTTTATGGAAAATCATGTGTAAATCATTCGTCTCTTAGTTTGATATGATATAGATTGTGGACATGTTAATTAGGTAATTTGAATTGTTAGAATTATGAACCCATGATAATTGAACCTTGTAAACTGAACGAATTACTTGTGCTTTGGAATTCATTAGAACTTGTGAACAATGGGAATTTGTCGGGTTGAATCTTTGTACCGTATTGCGGAAATTTAATATGAGTTGTTAGGTGTGACCCTTGAACTATGCTAGAACTATTGAACATGGGAACACATTGTGATTGACTTTACCTTGGGAAATCTGTATGACCATGACTTGAATTGAACCGTTATGTATGGGCTGACATCATTGAATGATTAGACCTATGAACTTGAATTATATACATGAACCGTTTGTGTGTGGGACTTCTGAAAAATTGAGAACCCATGTCAGTTTGGAAGAATGAACTTCTGCTTATGAATTTGTGAACGAATGCCTAAATGGTAATTGATCCTAGACTCTTATCTGTATGTATATATGTCCTCGCCTATGAGACTATTAGAATGGATGGGATTGAACTATGGTTAATGAACATTTTGAGATCTACTGGTTGATATGAACTATTGTAACAGACCCGTTAAACTGTGCTTGAACTGCTAAATATGGAGATACACTAGTATTGACTGTATATGAAACGTGGTTAAACTCACACATATCTATACCTATGCATGGAATGTTGGTTAAATACGTTTGTATCTAGACTGAGTAGACTTATGACTGGTTACCTTAATTATTATATCTGGAGAAACTGTTTGTGTTCATTTGTACATAGAACTCGTGAATTTGTATTGGGAAGGTTATTAGATTTTGAACATGCACATATATGACTATACCTTTGCTTGGAATGATTGATATGATTAATTGCTGATAACTTGACCGTTGGGACTATGACTCTGGGATTGTATGAATAAGTAAAAAAAAAAAAAAAACCCCATATGATAATCTCTGAATTGTGGACTGTGATTGTTGAACATTGACTAGACCGTTGACTAGACCAGTGAGCCTATGCTTTAATGACTGTATGACCAATCTGAAACTTCTGTATAACAATCTGCTATTGTGTACCTTATGCTTACATGAACTCAGTTGGGAAATTGTTCTATTGACTGTGGTGCTTGCTTCTTGATATGAACAATTATATACCTGTGCACCCATATGTGAACTCACTTGGAAAATGTAAAATTGTATATGACCTGAACTCTTCGATATGAACTACTGTGATACATAACTCTGCTATGATCTGAGAGCCGAAGAACTTAGGACAACCGTAAAACTGCTGACTATGCACCTAAGCAAATGGAATAAGAACTATAGAACTACTGTACCTCGTCGGAGACAATAAGGCTAGAACCTTTACCTGATCTAATCTGATCGAACTATAGTTGATGAGACCTTTGTTTGACTGGTAGAACTTCTATTTGATGACTCACGCTTTGAACTGTTACTTGATATGACTGGGTAGAACTTCATCTAATATGACTGAGTAGAACTTCATCTGAGATGATCGGGTAGAGCCTTTATTAATTTGATTTGAGGAGACCCTTATTGAAAGCCGTTATCTGATTTGATTACACTATAGGGGATTGTGAACTGCTTATGATGGAATGACAAAGCTGTGTTGCTAGGGGGATTAACTGAATGAAAGTTTGAATCGGTCTGAACACTTAGGAAGAATGTGAACCGTCAGTAGCAGACTGTGACTATAAAATCTGATACCTTATGCTTGGGAGATATGGGAATACTGTATAATGACATGTGTTTAATTGCGCTGGAATTACCGTTACGACCCCGAATTTGTTTGGCAAAGAGAATGATTACTTCTGGGTTACTGTATTTTAAAACTAATGGAATCTGTTGACAACAGACTGGTTTGATTGTAAACTCTGACTGTCCGGGGGTATATGTAATCAGTATGACTGCTTCTGTATCGACACATAGTATGGTTGAATCTGTGAAAACTGAGACTGATGAATGGTGTATGAATGATTACTTCAGAATGACCCGGACTAACTGTGATGGAATACCGAATTGGGAACCGAATTGGGAACCGAATTGAGCAAAGACTGAATGATCGACTCGAAAATGAACAAATTAAATCCCTGTAACTTAACGGGGGAAATTACTTATGAAAAGGAGACCAGTACCAATTTGTAACCCCGATAAGTGCTTGATAAAAGTAGTGTGTGTAATAATACAGTAAAGTTGTGTGCAACTATATTTATGTTCTATGTCATGAAATAAGTTTTGCTCTCTGAAATGTTATATGTTGCATACTGAATGAATGTTCAATTTTCTGAAAAGTATTGTGGCACCCTTAGTCATGTGGCCCTTGCTCGGGGGTAAGAATACCGTGGCCGATGGCCCTCGCCCGGGGGTAAGAATACCGTGGCCGATGGCCCTTACCTGGGGGTAACAATACCATGGCTATGTATGTGGGTCTCTAGACCAAATGCATCTGATAGCTAATGGGTGTACCACGTTTGATCTTCTGCAAAATCTGAATATGGAAATGATTATGAATATGTATATGAATCAGTATCTGTTATGTTACGCTTATGCGTTCTGTTCTGCTCTGTTAGTGCTAATGAATGCACCACGTATGTTTAAGCAAGAAATGTGACAACCAAGTATAATCTGGACAAGAATGTGAAAATGAACATGTATCTGAATCTGTTCTAGACTGGAATTTGAATGGGCATAAGACTTTGTGTTAAATACGAACCCTAACTTCTGTATATGAATTATGATTCTGTCTTGGGTTGTGAGCCTATTTGTGAACATGGTTATGCTTTTGTCTTGTAGAGAGTTGGAGTTGTTTTCTGATATAAGATAACTCGAGTTTGGGGACCAAACTCTTTTAAGGAGGGAAGACTGTAATAACCCTGACCGGTAATTAGTTACTAACCGGTAATTAAGGAAGCTAATTGAGTGGATTAAATGAATAACAGGATTAATGTGTTAATTGCATGATATCTGGCTATCTATCTGTTGACCCTTAAATTATCTGTTCATGTTCTATGGTTTAAATTGCTAATTTAAAGCCTTATCGGCATCCAAACCCGAAATTGTTTACACCAATATGTCAATTGGAATTTTTAGAACCTTATGGCATATGTAATTAAAAATGTGATTTGGTATGGTTAAATTGAAATTTCTTACGTTTGATTTAATTGTGTATGATTAGTGCCTAATCTAACTCCATCAATGGTCCGACATGTGTTTGAGTGTGTCATATGTTGTAGCATTTTGTGGTGTGAGTGTAGAGGATAAAACTCCTTGTGTGTGAGCTGGAGGTGTGCATGTATGTGCACGTGTATTGGATTCAAAAGTGAGGTGGGTGTAGTGTATATCAGCTGAGTGAATGAATGTTGTGTCTTCCTCTTGCTCCTCTAGTTCTTTGTATTGAGAGAGTTGGCTTCAGAGAGAGAGAGAGAGAGAGGAGGAGAGAGTGAGTTCAGCTAAGAGAGTGAGAGAGTGAACTCAAGGGTGTGAAGAAGAGGAAGGAATGTAATGACTCCAAAATGCGTAGAGGAAGTAAGGGTTAATGTTGAAGAACTATCTGTTGAGTTATGACTTTAAAACTGGAATTGACGACCTTTACGGTAACGATCTGAAATTTTTTTCCCTCCGCTCGAGCGGGGGTGTTGGCGCTCGAGCAGACCTTTGG
>NW_021027767.1:579214-603831 GCF_004153795.1 Camellia sinensis
CGTGTATACTTGTGTGTCTTATTCAATACATGATGAGTTTAATCGTCAACTCTCTATGCTACCTGAGGATTGTCGGACTTTGGAGGCTAGGAATGCCATTTTCCATGAGTTGATAGGTCATGACAATCATGGATATTGTCGCACATACGGGAGAACTGTGCCTCGGAGAACAGTGTATAAAAATGGTGCAGGGCCATCACAATCAGCACCCCAGCCATCAACTATTGTTCAAATCACCCAGTAGGTTCATGCGAAGCTAAGGGATGAGTTGAGGGAGGAGCTACGAGCAGAGTTCTCTACACATTTACAGCAGCTGAGAGCTGAGATGATGGCCTTTGTGTCACAGGAGGCAAGTGTGGATCCCAACAGACAGGTTCAACATAAATTAAATTGTTTGATAGTTAAATTGTCACACAACATTATGTATAAAATTCGAATATGATTAACACATTATGCATTGATTATCATAGGCTCCTGATGCATGAAGTGGCCACCGGGCATTTAGGGAATCTGCAGAAGACGAGAATCCATATACACCACCACCAGAAGATCAGGTATAAAATGTAACTTTACATTCTAAGCTAAAATGTATATTTGCATTCTTTGCATTCTAAGCTAAGAGACTTGTGGGAGAAGACGGGACTCAATTGGGTTCCCGGATTAGGAGTTAGAAATGGATTTCACTTTAGGCGAACTAGTTCTTTAAAAAACTTGAATTCGAGGTGTTAATGCCCCAAAATCACCAAAAGGGGTTGGATTGACACGAAACTTGGTACACACAACCGCCTAGGCACGAGAGACTTGTGGAAGAAGACGGGACTCCAATCGGTTTCCCGGTTTGGGAGTTAGAGCCATATTTCGGTCTAGGCAAATTAGTTCCTTAAGAAACTTAAATTCGAGGTGTTGACGCCCCAAAATCACCAAACGGGGTCGGATTGGTACGAAACTTGGCACACACAACCGCCTAGGCACGAGAGACTTGTGGGAGAAGACGGGACTCCAATCGGTTTCCCGGTTTGGGAGTTAGAGCCGTATTTCGGTCTAGGCAAACTAGTTCCTTAAGAAACTTGAATTCAAGGTGTTGACGCCCCAAAATACCAAACAGGGTCGTATTGGCACGAAACTTGGCACACACGACCACCTAGGCACGAGAGACTTGTGGGAGAAGATGGGACTCCAATCGGCTTCCCGGTTTGGGAGTTAGAGCCATATTTTGGTCTAGGCAAACTAGTTCCTTAAGAAACTTGAATTCAAGGTGTTGACGCCCCCAAAATCACCAAACGGGGTCGGATTGGCACGAAACTTGGCACACAAGACCGCCTAGGCACAAGAGACTTGTGGGAGAAGACGGGACTCCAATCGGGTTCCCAGATTAGGAGTTAGAGACGGATTTCACTCTAGGCAAACTAGTTCTTTAAGAAACTTGAATTCGAGGTGTTAACACCCCAAAATCACCAAAAGGGGTCGGTTTAGCATGGAACTTGGCACACATGACCGCCTAGGCACGAGAGACTTGTGAGAGAAGACGGGACTCCAATCGAGTTCCCGGTTTGGGAGTTAGAGCCGTATTTCAGTTTAGGCAAATTAGTTCTTTAAGAAACTTAAATTCGAGGTGTTGACGACCCAAAATCACCAAACGAGGTCGGATTGGCACGAAACTTGACACACACGACCGCCTAGGCACGAGAGACTTGTGGGAGAATACAAGACTCCAATCGGTTTCCCGATTTGGGAGTTAGAGCCATATTTCGGTCTAGGCAAACTAGTTCATTAAGAAACTTAAATTCGAGGTGTTGACACCCCAAAATCACCAAATGGGGTCGGATTGGCACGAAACTTGGCACACACGACCGCCTAGGCACGAGAGACTTGTGGGAGAAGACGGGACTCAATTGGGTTCCCGGATTAGGAGTTAGAGATGGATTTCACTTTAGGCGAACTAGTTCTTTAAAAAACTTGAATTCGAGGTGTTAATGCCCCAAAATCACCAAAAGGGGTTGGATTGACACGAAACTTGGTACACACAACCGCCTAGGCACGAGAGACTTGTGGAAGAAGACGGGACTCCAATCGGTTTCCCGGTTTGGGAGTTAGAGCCATATTTCGGTCTAGGCAAACTAGTTCCTTAAGAAACTTAAATTCGAGGTGTTGACACCCCAAAATCACCAAATGCCCGGTTTGGGAGTTAGAGCCATATTTCGGTTTAGGCAAACTAGTTCCTTAAGAAACTTAAATTCGAGCTGTTGACACCTCAAAATCACCAAATGCCCGGTTTGGGAGTTAGAGCCATATTTCGGTTTAGGCAAACTAGTTCCTTAAGAAACTTAAATTCGAGCTGTTGACACCTCAAAATCACCAAATGCCCGGTTTGGGAGTTAGAGCCATATTTCGGTTTAGGCAAACTAGTTCCTTAAGAAACTTAAATTCGAGCTGTTGACACCTCAAAATCACCAAATGGCATTCCAAGAACAATTGCAAACAGAGGCAAACCAGGGCATCGCAATGGATTTCCGCGCAAGGCGACTCAAGCATGCATCATTCATCATTCGGAACAGAGCTGAGGCGGTCCATGGATTTGCGTGCTAATTTACCTGCTTTCCTAGATTAATTTGTTAATTAATTAGGATTTTGTATTTATTCGGACTGTACTATTTATTCGGACTGTTTATTATTTATTCGGACCCTCCGAGCGAGGGCACAACTATAATAAGTGTGCGTGTGTGTGATGTATGTTTTCCAACCCCACGTCTTTCTCCCTTTTATTTACCAGCTTCGATGGTTAGTTTTAGGGCATGTTTCAATTAGCATACTTATGCTCGCATGTTTGCATTCATTCATCTGTTTTGCATGCACCGGGCTCGGCGCATCATACTAACTGCATTTGTATTTCAATTCCAAATTGAATATGCGTTAGTTGTAGCATCATCATATGTCATGTTTAGAATAGTCGAGCCTATCTTAGTTGCATTTTTGCATGTGTTGCATTAGGCATTTCTGTATAATTAGGATCATGCACGGATTTCTAATTAGCTTCTGTTTTGGCTTGGAGTACTCGGTAAGTTTTTGTGCTTTAGCATCCTTGCATGCGTGTGAGTGACTGCCATGATAGCATGCTTACCATGAGGCTATGTGTTTATGTGATATACTTGCCTGAATGCCTGTGGGTGAAGGTTGGGTTACTTGGATTGGAACAAAGCATTGACTGTGAGTTTTAAGCCCACTAGATAGTGGCAAAATCATGTTTTCTAAGCCCACCTGAGGGTGGAAAAATCTGTATTTTAAGCCTACTTACGAGTAGCAAACCTCTTTAAAAAACAAACATGAAATGTTTTGTTCCAATTCAGGCAATCCAGTCTATACTTGTATGCTGTGCACATCACATAGTCAATCTAGGCTAATAACCGGAATAAGAACGCATAATGTCTTCAAAACTAGATATCATGGTTAGTAGAAACCGATCTTTGATCGGGCGAGCGGGTGTGTTCACGAAGTGACCTTCCCCAATCGTACCCAAGTTCCCAAGCCGAGGCAACTTTGGTGATGACGGACACGTGGCCTTAGGCAACGAGTCAGGGTTTTCTAAATTTCCCAAAATAAAATATTTAGGTAGTGACTCTGTATCTGGCAAAGCAATCCATGTTTGGCACTTCTTTCAAAAAAATCTATTTTCAAAAACGATTTGCCGGATTTGGACTCTTTGATGATTCATCGGTCTTGCATTGCACTCTGCGAGATTAGATACAGGACTGTGACACAAATTGAGTCCGAACTGTAGCATGAGGCCCGAGGGCGCGTCTACAACCCCCGGAAGTGCAGCGAAGGTTGATCCTAACTAAACGAGCCATTCTAGATGCAACCGTGAGGATAGAATATGCCCTTGGAAAGGTAATTTGTGTTGTTAAGGGTTGGAAATAGGGCTGAAATTCTAAGTTTTCTTATTGAGGATTCTGTGAAAAACACCTTCTTGTTTTGTCATCATAGGGTAATCAAAAGAAAACGCCCCAAGTCTTAAGGCCGGTCAAAATGGGGTGTCTACAACATGTTAATCTTTGAGCTAAATTCTTATGATTCCTTCATTAATTATTTAAATAAGTTCTTAACATTAAATTACACTACTAATCTCTTATTTATCCATTACACTCTCCTACTCTAATTCAATTGATGAGTATGAAAAACACTAGCCTCAAATTAATTAGACTAAAAAAATTAAGTAAAATCATCTAAGGCTAAGAAATTAATTAAAATCAATTTGACTCAAATTAAATTAATCTCATCATCTTAAAATCTTAATTACACTAAATTAAATTATAATAACGTGAAATAGGCTCTAATTCCTTCCCTATTGCTTAATTCTAATTTGTTGAAATTAACAAATCAGACAAGTTTAATTTCACTTTAACCTATCTATCCACAATAACACAATTCAAATAATCTCATGGCATAACAATAACACTTAATAACATATAATCACATAATCAACATTAAGCACATAATCAACTTAATTAAGGAGGTGGTTGTCACATTTTTGGACCTTTTTTTTCCCCCTTTTTTTAGATATTTATTTTGGGTCATTTTCTCTCAATTTGCTAAAATGCTCAACATTAATAATTAATGAATTAAAACTTATAAAAATAAAAACACAATAAAATCAATTCCTAACACAAGCAAATTATTCAAAATCATAAACTTTTAAATAAAATCATAAACTAACACAAGCACATCTTTCAAAATCCTAAACTAAATTATCAAAATTATAAGCTAAATGATCAAAATCATTCATTACCCACTAATACAATTTAAAGTAAAATCATTCAAAATCCTAAATTTACCTTAAAGTAATTCTTCATTAACTTTTACATTCATTCAAAATACAATAATAAAATAATAATAAACTGTTGTCAAATTTCATCAAATTCAAACCCATTTAATAAAATAAAAACATTTGCAAACTTACAAACTCCATCATGAATCACATCCATGATTAGGGTTTGGTTTGTTGGGAAAAAATATCTAGGATAGGATGAATGAAATCTACGGTCCAAGTTTTTAAATTAAAAAGAAAAAAAAGGGTTTAAGTGCAGGCGGGTTCTTGCAGGTGTGGGTAAAACCCGCAACTCGCAGTAATGCCATATTCCAAACGACATCCGCTCGCATTGTGTCTCCAAAACCGTCCACTTGTGTACGGATTGGTTTCAGGTTGGGCAGGTTATACGGTTCAAGCCTTAAGGTAAAGTATGGAATATCATCTCATTATTCACACTTGAGATTATTTTACATATTATTGTGCAAGCATCTAAATTTTGGAGGGAAATTATAAAAAATTCCAAGTTTGACATTGTCATAAATTAATTTTTTTAATTCACCAATTTAATCATGTATTTTAAAAGAGGGTTGTTATTAGTACTTACCTCTTTATAAAGCCCCTCCATTTCTTTAAACTCTCACCTAGCAAAATGAATCCCTTACCTTTTTTCTTTGAACCCCCACCTTAATACCAACTATACCCCTTATCTTTTTGACCCCCAACTTTTTTTTTGTAATTTTCATACCATCGGCAGTCCCACCCCTTCGGTAACCTCCCAGAACCTCCCTCGCCGGCGACCATCCTCCGCTACCTTCATCATCTTCAATCACAACTCTAAAATAATTAGGGTATTTTGAAACTCTATCTTTGAAATCTTCAAGAATCCCAAACAACAACCTACAATGATACAACCTCCATATTGCCAATTGTAAACCCCAATGGAAAAAAAACCCCAACAACAAAAATGAAAGATGAACACCAACAGATAAATGTAGATATGACAATTAAACTTTGGCTTGGTAATAGTGCAAATTGCAGGTGAAAGATGAACACCAATGCCATATGTAGATTTAATTTCAGATGTTCCATAATGCCCAAGCCCATAATTCATGATACTAGACAGGTGCTCTGACACAACTATCCTTAATTTCTACATCGCAATAATACGCCCCTTTTCCCGGCACCAGCAATGGCAATATGGGGATCGAGGCGGCATGAAAAGTCCTATCACTGGAAACTCCTGCTGCTGTTGTGGAGGCAGAGGAGGCGGCGGTTGATCTCCTTGCTCGCGGCGATACTGGTGGTCGCCGGTAAAGATAATGGTGAAAAGGTTGGTAGGTTAGGGTTAGGGTTTGGGAAATTAGGGTCAATGTTTGGAAAATTAGAATTAGAATGTTAGGGATGAGGGTAAAAATATAACTTCATGTTTGGATAAAATTGAAATTAAAAAAAAAAGAATGCTGAAGGTCTCTGTTAAATCGGCTAGATAGGCATGCTTTTCCTTGGATTTCACCATGTCATCGATGTATACTTTCATGGTGCGGCCGAGTTGTTCCTTAAATATAGTGGTAACCAACCTCTGGTATGTTGCCCCCACATTCTTCACTCCAAAGGGCATGACCTTGTAGCAATAGGTTCCTCTTGGGGTGAGAAATGCGGTCTTTTCCTGATCCTCCGAATGCATGGCAATTTAGTGATAACCTCTGTAGGCATCCAAGAAACTCATGCGCTGATGATGCACCGTTGCGTCCACAAGTTGGTCGATTCTAGAAAGACGAAAGCAATCCATAGGACAAGCCGTGTTCAAGTCCATGAGATCTACACAAACGTGCCAAGATATTGGACATCCACGTGGGATAAGTTACTTAATGAATTGCCCTGGCATCAAGCAACCTGTCAACTTCATCAATAAAGGCCGATACATGCTCCACGACTGACCATCGACTTTTCTGAATGATTGGTTTGACTTTTGGGTCGATGTTTAAACGGTGTTGGGCCACGATTGGATCTACCCTCGGTATTTCATATGGTGTCCAAGCAAATACATCGATGTTGCCGGGTAAGAAACAAACTAGCTCGTGTCTTTTAAATTCGTTCAGGGAAGTGCTGATCATGAAGAATTTGTTAGGGTCCCCATTGAGATAGCATGCCTGTGCCGATTTCTGAGAGCCTCGAATTTGCTCAATGCCATATTCAGTTGGAAAACAGAGTAGTTGATGGTAGGTGCTTGGCACAGCCTGTATAGCATGCAGCCAGGTTCTTCCCATGATAAGATTGTATGGTGACGGTAGTTCCACGACCAGAAATTCCACGTCGATTGATTTGGTACCCGCCCGTACTAGTAGTGTGATTTTGCCCAAAGGGTACTCGGGGTTGGCGTTGAAGCCAAACAGTGAATAATCAGCTAGTAACAGATCCGAATCAGTGAAGCCGAGTTTAATGAATGTCTTGTGATACATTATTTCTGAGGCGCTTCCTTGATCGATGAGGACACGCTCGATCGTGAATCTGTTCACGCGTAGCTCGATGACAAGGGGATCAGGGTAGGGGAGAGTTATTCTATCTAGATCGATATCATTGAAGCTAATCTTGCCAGTTTCGTGGGGCAGTTTGGCTGGTGTGATTGGCTTAGACAGGCTAAGGTGCAACTGAATTGTATGTACTTGGGTTGGTGATGGTAGATTTTATATCATGTGAATTACACCAAGTGGAGATGAATCTGGCCGTAGGGCCACCGTGTTTGGTGGATTGTTCTTTTGGATATGTTGCGCCAGTCGACCGTCTTGCACTAATGTAATATCCTTGTTCTGTAGCATACTAATTGGTCCTTAACATGAATATGATTATGTGTTTGATATGATTTTGTGTGCCATTATGTGAAAATATGTGGTTTTGAATTTCTATCTGTTCACCGTAGGAATATTTATTTGATTGTCTGCTTTGGAAATTAAATTGAAGGCCCTATCAGCCACCGAAACCGAAATTGGTCGCGCCATTGTGATTGGCATAATTTTAAGAGCCTACGGTGAAGTTTAATTGAAAAATTGATTCAGGCCAGATTAAATTGATGAATTAGTGTCCAATTTTTTATTATTATTAAATTGGAATTAGTGGGGCTTTATATAAAGGGCCATATACACTCTCATGGTTTCTTTTTGAGCTCAAAATCTGAGATATCCATTTGAGAGGGTGAGAAGGCCGGCTATAGAGAGAGAGATGGGAGAATTGTGTAATTTTGGCCTTGAAGTTTGATAACTTTGAAGCTATACTCAAGAATTTGCTATTGATTGGAGAAATTGAGCCTCTAGGTAGGTAATTGATCTTGAATTCAAGTTTGAATAATGGTCAAGAACATGGATTAAATTCATTGTAAGGAAATTGAGTTGATTTTGTTGTATTTGAAGTCATGGAATGCATGCATGTGCATAATAGCCATAGATTTGTATAGTCGAGCATGAAAAATATGATCCATGTAGAATTGTGGCTAGAATCCATGCTTGTGACCACCATTTGTACAATTTGAGTTGAAATGGAAGTTATATCTCACATGCATGTACCGTTCATAAGAAGTATGAGCTTGAATGCATGAAATTGTTATGTTGAAAGTGAATTTGGTGTAGATTGGGACATGCATGTGATTAATTTGTGAAATTGAGCTCCATTGTGTTGTAATTTGGTGTTGGTACCATGTTAGTATATGATTATGTGAAGTTTGAGCCAAAAGCATGCATCTAGAACCATTGAATGTCGAATTGGAGCTCAAGAACATGTTCTGGAAAACCCAGAAAATTTGATGTCCGCTCGAGCAGGGAAACCGCCGCTCGAGCGTGAATTTCGTGCTCCCATTATTTTTCCAGACTTGGATGTCTGCTCGAGCGGGGAGCTATGTAGACAGACCTTCAGCTCGAGCACCAGACTTTACGCTCGAGCGTAATTTTGATGCATCCAGCACTTTTGCAGACCTCATGGGTCCGCTCGAGCGGGGAACTCCACGCTCGAGCGGGGACCCTGTTTTCTAAAATTTTAAAAAGGCATTCTGAGTTTCGTTTTTCGTCCTCTTTCACTTCTAAGTACTCTTAGGCACGCATTAAGTATTGTAATTGAGTTAAAGAGATAAGAATGAAGCCTAAAGAGGAAAATGTGAATTTAGAACGGATTGAATTATTTGTGACCCTTTTGTGTTCATGGAATGTGTAGGGTCGAGCTCCAGGGCAAACCAACCAACCGATCACTGTGAGTAATATCTTAACAAAGATATTTGAAATATGTTGTTGTCCACATTACTTACTTCTATCTAAGTTTTATAAGTTCGTTGATTCGATTGGTGGACAATGTTGCTATGCCAAATGAATGGGCCAAAGGCCAGTTTGATCTGAATGATAGAGTGAATGGGCCAGAGGCCGTTTTGACAAGAATGAATGAATGAATGGGCCAGAGGCCATTTTGACATGAATGAATGGGCCAAATGCCGTTTTGACATGAATGAATAAATAGGCTAGAGGCCGTTTCGACATGAATAAATGAATGGGCCAAAGGCCAGTTTGATACGAATAAATGAATCGGCCAAAGGCCAGTTTGACATAAATAAAAATATGAATTGGGCTCAAGGCCGTTTGAAGCATGTTGTTCTACATACCGTTTGTATAACTCCTTTATTTGATATTATTCACTGGGCTTTCGTTCACACTCATTCATGTGTTTGTAGGTGAGCCAAGAGAAGTCCAAACCCAGCCCCAGTGAAGTCTATGAGAAACAACAAAGGTTTTGAAGAGTCAGCCCTTGCATCTCACGCACGAGACCCGTCTTCGCCTTTTTGTCATTCTGTTTTATTTTGTCATGTGGGCGAAGTCTTTGAATATGTTGTATATAGTTTTCTTGGGTTGACTTAGACTTATATGATCCTGTATGTACAGAACCTTGTGTAGTACATATTTTGTTGTGAGTTATTAATATGCATATGTATGGTTTGTTATGATGTGCTATGTAAGCACAGCTCTATGGACAAAGTTTTAAACTGCTTCTGTTTGGCCCCCATTAACTCTGTTAACAAACATTTGGTTTGGTTTGAGGCCGTAGGTAATCTCATGATTACTGGCCAGTTATGTCCTCAACCCACGGGGGGGCGGGTTCAGGTCATGACAACTAACTTCTCCAGGTGATCCTTCAGTGCATAATAACTGTCAGTGTCGTGGTCATGGTCCTTGTGATATTCACATCGCCTATCCCTCATTCTAGTATCAGGGGACCCCATTATCTTGGATGGCCACTTAAAGAATGAAAGATGCTGGACTTTGGATAGGATTTTACTGATTGGCTCTGCCAATTCTATATACTTATTGTCCGAACGTGGTGCACCTGCTATCCACTTGATATTGTTCATTTGAGCGGTGCGAACACTGCCCACTTGATCGGCGCGAATCACGTCAGTTGTCTCGTTTAGCCCGAATCCGAGGCTTAAGGCTCCTTAGTGGCACGACGCTTATCGGCTGAACCAGACTAGTTGGTGTCGATTTCACGACTTTCTGTACAGCCTTGACGCGAAGGGCATCGTCTTCCACCTTGCAGTACTCCTCAACTTTCTTCATTAGTGCCCATACTGTTTTGGGAGGCCATCTGGTCAACGAACTTCAGAGAGGGCTATCGGGGTGTAACCCCATCTTAAAGGCAGTAATGGCCATGAAATCATTGCAGGCATCATCCACCAAGTTGAAACACTTCCAATAGCGCACCGAATACTCATGGAGGGTTTCTTCTGGATTAATTTGCATCGCCCAGAGAGAGTCGGCTTCCTTTTGCTGAACCTCGTTGGTGATGAATCTTATCCTGAAGGATTTTTGGAGTTGATGAAAGCTTTTTATTGACACCGGCTCCAGTTTATAGTACTATCTGATGGCCAATGGTCCTAGGCTACTTGGAAACATTCGACATATGAGGGCTTCATCATCAGTATGCAACATCATCGCTTGTTTGTAATGACGAATGTGGTCTGTGGGGTCTGACTTTCTGTCTACAAGGTGAATGTTGGTGCTTTGAACTTTTTAGGCAGCACAGCCTTTGCAATGCATCGTACGAAGGGTCGTTCCTGTTCACTTCATCCGAACCACCACTTCCTTCTCTTTGCTTGTGCCGTATATACATACTTCCCTCGGATGAGTTGGATACATCAACTCACTCATTCTTTCTGGGTTCCTAAGATGGTGAGTCAGAATCACTGCCACTATTATGTTTCTGATGTCGACGTCGTCGATCATCCTTCTTCTTCTCTGGTGATCGACCTCGGTCATGATGTGCGACTTATTGGGATTTGGCTAACTCTAGGGCCAATTCCTTATGCAAGCGCTCGTTATCAGCCGCCATATCTTCCAGACGACGTTCGTTTCGTTTTGCTCGATCCATGATCTTTTGCATAGTCTCCTACATAAAGGTTGAGGGTGAGGTTTGAGCCACTGGGTCGAACCACTAGCCCTTCACGCGGTGATATTCTCTGGTCCAAGCATGTTTCTTTTAGTAACGTTGTCTCTTGGTGTAACTTCGTCAGCAACGAGCGAAGGATGATCTGTCACGCCTGCCATGAATGCACTTGAGTATTCCCAGTGCCAATTGTGGTAATCTGGTTTGGAAATACTCTTTGATCTAGACAGACGACCTTAATCCTCTAGTTGCTACCTAAAATGGAAATGAACACTCTGGTCGGGGGGTGCCGGAATTAGCACTCCGACAGACAAATCAGTATTCTCTCAAGTTTTCTTATCTCGCAAGTTATCTTTTTTTTTTTTTACATACCCCACTTTGGCTGATGTTCCTCTTTTTTATATTGTTTTCTAGGGGCCCACTTTCTCATCATCGCCTTTCACCATCACATCTGGGACCCCCAGATGTGCCAAAAGCTTTTCGGCATATTTGGCCCGTGGGAAAGATTTTACTCGGCCTTGGTCTTGTTCAGATGGGTCTAGTCATGTCGAATTATCCTCACCAGTCTTCTCGGCGTCCTGTTTGAGCAGCTCACCCGAGCGGTCACTTTTATTTGGCCCCACACTTGCATTTCTTCTGCAATAACAATGAGTGGAAGTTTTTTTGACAAGCACAACTCCATGAGATGAGAGGACTACAACAATAAAAGCTTAGAAAAGGTTCATAACTTTGATGGTGCTTTTAGCTCAGAGAAGATTAGCCTTGTAAGGGTAAGTTTCTTGAAAAAAATAACAAAAATTGTGCGTCATTTTTTTAGGCCTGAACTCCCAAACATTTGATCGGGAACACAGATCTGACCATTGTTTATTTGTTTAGGAACAGGTAATCGAACATTTCTTATTTGTTCGGGAACAGATAACCGAAGCAGTAGCAGAAGTAGACAAACAAAGGGGTCAAACCACCCTTGAGTGGTCGACTGAACTGACCAGTTGACTGGGAGGTGAAATCCTACCCAGTTTTGCTCACACAGAGAGCATACAAGTACAGTGAGGCCATGGATGGATCACAGAAAATCAACCAAAGAAATATAAAACTGGATTGTCTTGTGTGTGTGAAAAGAGGTAATAATAATAAAAAAAATCAAACAGATTAACAAACCTCGTAATGAAACAGAGAAAAAAACTTCTTAATTACCACAATTTTATTTTACTGGTTTTGGGAGGTTCTACCGTCGTGGGTTTTGTTAAGGTTTTGGGAGAGGCTTTTTGGGGTGTGAGGGGGTGTGCATTTTAATGGGTATAATGTTTTTACAAAGATAATTTTAGTATTATCTGGTAGAGAAAAGAAATTTTAAGAGTTTTAAAATTTATAAGTAGGGTCCAAAAAATTAAGAGGTATAAAATAATTGATGAGATACTAATAATAACACTCAATAAAAATCATCCCATGCTCCTATACCTTGGCCAATACCTGAAAAGCATGAACAAATAAAACAATAATAATAATAATAATAATAATAATAATAATAATAATAATAATAAATGATAAAGATAATAGTATGCCCATAATAATAATCATAATTGAGAGGGTAATTTTTGGTGAAAATTGGGCCGAGCTGTGAGATGGATTTTGTGGCCCAAAGTACGAAGGACTGTGTAAAAAGGCCGTAATGTTACTCCGGCCCAAGAGAGATATAGTTACTCCGGCCCAAGAGAGGTAAAGTTACTTCGGCCCAAGATGATGTAAAGCTACTCCGGTCCGAAGGCAACTTGGAGTTAGTCCGGTCTCAGTATTAGTCCGGTCAAGACGTATTATGGTTAGATCGGTCAGAACTTTGCTACACGGAAGCTCGGTCTAAATACACCATGATTTGTACATGAGAGAACCGAGATAAGGATGGGGTAAAGGTGGAATCGAACTAAGGATAGTTTGGCCTACTTTGTGGCTCAGCATAGCCAGTTTTATTTCGGTCATGTGGTAATTCGGCCATAGTAAAAACCATCTCACTTGGTTTAAGCAGTGAGGGGGGTGTTGAAGGATAAGCATTATCTTTCAGGAGTATGAATCCTAGGAGGACTCTGCATGGAGAAGTAGAAGTCCTACTAGGATTGTGCCACTCGAAACCTATAAAAACTCACAAACATCACCTTGGAGGAGGTAACACACTTTTGCTTTCTGAATACACAGAGTTTTGTCTATTTGTCAAGTTTACTGACTTAGGCATCGGAGAGGTTTCCGGCACACACCCGCCGGCTAGTTCACGTTTGTGTTTTCAGGTGATAAAGCGACATCGTACAGAAGAGCGCAGACTTAGTCAACAGGATTATACGAGAAGGTGTATTTCTTTCCCGTACAATAATATATGGTGTGAGTCGATTGATAATAATAAGATGAGATTTGATCACAATTAATAAGTTATAATTGACAGAAAAATAAAATATACTATCAACAATGTTACAATTTATCCCTTCTTTTATCAGTGTTATTTTTATTTATTTATTTATTTATTTATTTTTAACATTATACGAAATTTAATATCTTAGATAATGATCCCAAGAGTGAATTTTGACAAAGCGATTGGTGTCGTCAAGAGCTTCCTCATCTACGCATTGACAATATCTTTCTTATCCCTATTTCTTGTTCTTTATGTGGACTAACAATGATCAAGGACTGTTACTCATCAAATTTAACCTCGGAATATCAAAATGATTCATATTCACCGATACAAAAAATTGAAGTACTCTTTTCTATTTCCATAACCAAACACACCACCTCATCATTACTCACAACCAAACAGTAGTGTCTACTATACCTAGTCATTAGGGAGAGTAGCAGATATTCCGATTCGCTTAAACTAACCGAACCAATCCGATCTGCCGCATTTTAGACGGATACTCGATCACGAGCGGACCATTACAGATTGATTTTTTTCAATCCACTTAATTTCGGACGGATGACGGATTGAGGTTTCTTTGGCCACAACCGAACTGCCAAACCGCAAGGACTCTAGTAATTAGTAAGATTTTGTATTTCTAATTTATTTAGATATTCTGTTTGTGCTTTCAATTGAAAAAGAATTTAGATATTATGTTGTGTTTTTAATTTGTTTTCAATTTGGAAATTCATTTATCAAATGACAAAGGTTGATATTTGACATTTTTCTGTGGAAAATATAAGATTTAATGTTGACATTTAAAAAAAAAAATCAAATTAAATAGTTTTTTAATTAAAAAAAAAAGAAATGAAATAGTTTTGATAATGCATGATTTTCTTATATGTATTTATTATTGTTATTTGAAAATTTATTTGATAATCTTTTGGTTATGTTGAGTTGGTTTATTATCCAAAAAAAAATGTTGAGAAGTTATTGTATTATGTTCAAAATTTGTAAAAATTTAAATCGCCTAACCGATTCGTATTAATCCACCAATCTACCAATCCAATCAATCTGCATCCACCAAAACAGTGGACAGATGTGAATTGATTTCTTTCAATTCGCCAATCCGACAAACGGATAACAGATCTCTAATAAGTTATCCCCATTCCATTACGAAATAAACATTATACAAATGTATGCATACGGTGCATTTTAGCATTTGGGTCTATGCGATACACAGTATTTGATTTATTAATTTTAGGATAAATTATACCGATAATTTTTACATTTTACCTCTTATGTCATTTTGATTCCTACACTTTCAATTAGTTCAATTTTGACATTTAATTTTATATTTTGTGTTAATTTAGTTCAATTGATAATGCCGTTAATATTTTTTATGAAAAATTGTCACTAAATTAGTTGAATTTAACTTATTGAGTTGAATAAATTTATAATTTTGCCTTGAAAAATATGACATATATCACTTATATGCATATTTTTCATTAAAAAAATGCTAACAATTGTAAGCCATTGAATTAAATTGAAACAAAATCATAAATTTATGGTCAAAATCGAGTCAATTGAAATTATAAAGACCAAAATTGCATAAAGACTATGAGAGTAATTTGCCCATAATTTTATTTTTTTCATACTAGTGTAATTGCTAGATAAAGTTAAATATTTTGAGAAATTATATTGCTGTAGTAAATTTTATTGAAAATTAAAATTATGCGACAGTTTTGCCAAGTGAATTGTGTATGTTATATAATAAAATAGATATAAATTGCCATTAAGGGTGCGGTTAGAACTCAGAGCTCGTGGTATTTCCTAACGACAAGAACCATGGATGCCACGCCATTCAGCTGTGAAGAATATTGTACAAGAAAATATTTTTTTGAGAAAAATGAATTAAAAGAAATGAAAGGAAAAGGCAACAAAAATGATTTGCTTTCTTGTCAACTGTTCAATTTACAAATAAAAAAATATTTGAAAAAATAAATTATATACAAACAATCTAAACTTTCTCGTAATGCATAATCCTGTACTTTTTACGGGAAAGTATTTGAAGAAAATAGTTATGGTGAGATCTATATTTTTCCCGCAACAATTGAACACAAGTATGTCCTTTATTTTTTCCGTTAGTTGGACGCAACAAAAGGATCATACAACCATATATGTGTTAAAAAAATTAGTATCTTTAGAATGACTTTTTAGTTTTTTATGAAAATATGTGTAAAAAGTAAAAAGAAAAGGAAATATTTGACTTTTTGATATAAGTTATAGACTTTTTAATTTTTTTAATAATTTTAGATTTTTAAGCTAAAAGTGTTGCATACCAAACGAGGTCTTAATATTCATTAGGAATAAAAAACAAATATTAAAAAAATTTGAACTCTCATATATATATTTCACATATTTTAACATATATATTTTTTTGTTATATATATATATATATATATATACCGATATTATGGACAACTCCACATTTTCCACTATAAAAAAACCTTTCTTAAAACCTTAAGAAAGATAATTGTAATTTTTTTGTGTGGATATAATTAATAACATCTTAAATCATGCAATTGTCAGACTAATGTTTTGGGGGAAATTATTCAACATTTTTGAAATACCACGTGTCTGTACTCCTTAATTAATTATCATTAAATATGTCCTTCATGTTCTCTAATCACCCAACATAATATCTCACCTACTCACCTTTCACCAATCATAATACTATAGGATACTACGTGTTTATACTTTAGGATTACTGAATAATTATCTCATGTTGGGATTGGAGTGTTGCAGATGGGCTTATCTCCCTCACTGTTGGCTGCAATGGATACAAAAGTACATATAGTCAATCCACTAAGTCAAACACAACAAATGCATGCATGTAAGGGTTTAAATATCGGTCAATACAACAAATATTTAGATTTTGAATTTTTAATATCGATATTCATTGATATATTAATTAATATTGTTTGATATTGATCAATACATGACTATATCGTTTATACTGATATATATCCTAATTCCATTATTTAAAACTGTCATGCATAAATATGATCTGATGGCTAAAAAATGTGAGAAAACCAACCTATGCATGTGAGGAGCAATTGTATTTTGGGCAAGCTTTGTCCAACACATCGAGCACCATTTCTATGGTTGGACGACCTTTGCTTAATTTGGCAACACACAACACTCCAATTTGTAATATGGATTCAAAGTCTACACCGTTCACATTTCCATTCAACCTTGGATCTTCAAGACATTTCCCCATACTAACATCCTTTGCATGCGCCACAAAGATTTTTTTATGAAATTACTAACTTCGTGAGTTTTTGTGATTGAGACAGAGGAACATAAAAAATTAGAGACAGATGATCTTGGCCTCAGCCTCATGTTGTAAGTTTGTCGAATCATTGTAATTATGCACATATATATACACACACTAGATGTTAGCACATACATTGTTTTGTTTCCACACACACTAGATGTTAGCACATACATTGTTTTGTTTCTTCTCTTTCTCATATGTATGTGTGTGTATATATATAAGGTATGCATATCATATAGGTAGGTGTCATATGAAAATTAAGTGTGGTACAAAAATTTAATATACCAAACTTTTAATTGTTCGGCAACAAAATTTTGAATGTAGATGAATGGAATGTTTTTTTTTTTTGAAGAAATCAAAATTAAAAAATAAAAACAAGGGCAATCACATAGACGTAAGTTGAGCACACTGCTGGAAAGTAGGCTTTTAGCGGCGTTTAAAAAACGCCGCTATAGGTACCAAAAACGTCGCTAATTATTTTTGTGACGTTTAGTACCAAACGCCGACGACGCGGCCGTCGCTATAACTTTATGGTGTTTGGAAAACGTCGATGTATTAGTAAACGCCGCCAAATGTCCTACCCTAACAATACTGTGACGTCACTATGATTTTAGTGACGTTTTTAAAACGCCTTCATAGGTTTTTTTAATTTTAAAAATTCCACCCGCTATAGTGGCATTTTAAAAACGCCGTCTTATCTTTCTTTTTTTTTGGTTTTGAAATTGTGCTAATTTTATGTGATTGAACTAAAAGAACACCAATAATAAAACTAAATAACATTAATATGAAATAATAACTCCCGTTCAAATAACAAATATAACATTAATTCACTTTCCCATTCAATTTAATATAGCATTAATTTTCCCACAAAATAACAAATATAGCATTAATTTTCCCACAAAATAACATTACCCTCCTCTCTCTCTCACCACTCCCCCATTTAATACAAAAAATAAGAAGTGAACCAAAACACCCACTGTCAGATCCGAGGAAAAAAAGAAAAAATAAGAGAAATAAAAAACCAAAGGATTTTAACACAAAAAATCCTAAAAATTGCTGGCCCTTTGGCAACTAATTCAGAAGTTGTGGTTGGATTCGATGACAATTTGGTAAACAACTTCTTCACTTGCTCAACAAGGTTCTCATGCTTCACAGCTCCAGAAGCAACAATTACCTAGAATAGTAGCTCCAGGTAGAACACCCAATGTTTAGGACTTCAAGAAAGTAAATTGACGGCATTGAATAATTGATAGATTAATGAAGGTGAAGCCAACATGTTAACAACTAAATAGAACTAGCAATAAATTATGAACAGACAAAATGCTCATAACTTTATGACACCACCTACCATTCTGGATGTAGTATAGTGTGTTGATATATACTTTTGACGATGATCTTTGGTGACTGTCCTGACAGTTTGAGCAACAAAGTGTTGTAGATCATGGAATGACAAATTATTAGGGACTTGATAGTATACATTATGATGCAAAACAAGAAACCTAAATTCTTTGGAGGGAAGCTAATCGTTGTGCAGACGTGCTAGCCAAAGCAGCTATATGTATGGATGTTGGGGATGAAACTGTGTTGACAGCCCCTCCTTCTCTGGAGTTGGCCCTAGCTAATGACAAGCAAGGAGGGAGTTTCCCTCGTAGTGTCAGTTTGTAGGTTTGGCTTCGGCCCCCTTGTAATCAAAAAAAGAAAAAGAAACCTAACTTGTTTTACTTAGGCAGTGTTTGGTTTACGGATTTGAGTAGGGATTTAAAAAGAGAAAAGGAAAAGATAGGTGAAATGTGAATGAAATATAGTTACATTTCACATACTTTTTTCTTTTCCCTTTCCAAATTGCTACCCAAATCTATGATCCAAGCACAGCCTTAAGAGATCCCTAATAAGACATTGAACTAGATGATATAGATAGTTCCCCATCTATGTACCATTCACTAAAACCAGAAACTTCTTAATAAGTAGAAAAATTATATAAAAATAAAATAAAAATCCTGGCATCCTGCCCCCATTCACATGAAAATCAGGAAATGGCACCTCAAAAGTCACAACCCAACATCCTCTTAATTTCCCCTTTCTCCAAAGTAATGAAGAAACGGAACTTTGATCAAAATGTGTAATGATCAAATTTGGAAAAACACAGAAATTTTTGGGCATGCATTTAGAGAGATCAAAGCAAAGATCAAACACCATAGATGAAGCCATTACCTAAAAACAGCATGAGTGCTGCAAGCATAGACTTCCCTGGCCCCCTCCTCATGTAACAGAGCTGCACCTTTTGCAATAGTACCTACAACCCAGCAGCCATGTACTAGTTAACTACAATAAGTCGAAGACTGTATTTACAATCTAAAAAAAAAACCACCTTTGTGCTTTTTTTCAAACCTCCTGAGGAAGCAAAATAACACTCGGTTATTTATTGGAAACAACAAAATAAAGAAAGTACTTCACATTGCCTAGACTGTAAGCTCAAGTCCAATCCGAAGGACATGATCATATTTGAGACCCAAAATTTAAAGCAAAGTGGAGAGCAAGATGCATAACAACTAGACATGATAACAAACGATCATGCCCTTACAAAAAGTTGTTTTCATAATATGTGATATTCTTATGGCTGTATATATACAAACATATTACACTAAACCAAAGATAGGTTGTTCTTAAAAATAAAATAACATAAGATATGAATGAAAAACGTGAGAGAGGGAACCAAGGATGGACAATTAGTATTAACCAGCCTTAAATGCAAATGTAGTCTAGAAATTTTGGAGCATAAAGTGGTAGGATATTTGCTCATGATGGATAACACTTGGAAATTGAAATTAATAACTCGCCATGAAAATTGCATGATAAACTAAGTTTCTTTTTCTTTGAATTTTCACTTTTTGAAATCACTTCCTAATTAATGGCCTATAAGCTGGGATTTTTTACATCTAGATGACTTAACTCACCAGCAGTGTCAATCATGTCATCCACCATTACTGCAACTTTTCCTTTAACATCACCAATGAGATTCATCACCTGAACAATAGCATTTAAAATAATGGACATTAAGAAAATTTCATGAAAAAGAATAACAAACAATGAGCTGCAACAATTCTTTCCATTGATATCACAACTCTTAACTGTAATAATCGATCAAATCCCTGCACTTTAAAAAGGACAAAGCACAACTGTTCAATCAAATCATGGTCTATCTTACAACAGGATCATTATGGTTTTGACAAAAAAAAAGTAGTCCAACATCAATGATGTAACTCATTAGCAAGTGATTGTACTAAAATAATAATCAATTTACATAGCATAAAATGCTTTCCAACACAAATGATCGTACATAATTCCAATTTCCTGTTAACTAGTATAAAACATTTTGAAGTACAAAACCCAGCTAAAAAATGTTTGAGTTTAACAGGACATTGAGCTTCTTTCAATGGTTCCTGACATCAGCCAGCTCCAAAGCCCCAGTTTCAAGCATACTGTTCAGGGTAAAGAACTGCAGAAGGCTGACATAAACACTCCTAAGATGGCTCACAATTAGACAACTCATATTTTTCTTGCATACGGATTACATCTCATAGATAGATAGATATACCTTTAGTATCTAACATCTAATATCATGCCTGCACCTGTGTAATGTGTACTTATATATACTAGAGGGCATTGGAAGACCCTCTCTATGATCTATCTAGCAACAATATCTAAGGATACCTTGAAACAAATCCCAAACAAAATTATTTAATGGAATACAATTATATAAGATGTTTGTCATTCTATGTTAAAATTTAAAATCACAATGGATTAAACTTATCAACTATTCAACATAGTCAGCTACACTCTGCTTGAAATTTTAAGTGGTAGCTAATGTACATTACCAAATGCGGTTATGAATATATCACTAAAATCTCAGTTAAAACCACTTAATGGGTTTACAAAAAGAACCATACACAAATACAAAGGAAAATGTTCTTCCATTATATTAAAATGCTACACTTAAAATTTGTACAAAAACTCTATTTACAACCTGATGTGACACCCACATCAACCTGTGTTTTAAAAAGAAGGTAGTTACTGACATGCCAGATCATTTTGCAAGTTTTCTTCGTACGTATAGCATTACATGCACTTTTTACAGCTCATGGTCAAAGTAGGAAATAGAATAAGTTTACAATTAATAATTTATACCAACAGGAAGAAGCCAAATGTGTAGTGTAGCAGCTATATGTATGGATGTTGGGGATGAAACTGTGTTGACAGCCCCTCCTTCTCTGGAGTTGGCCCTAGCTAATGACAAGCAAGGAGGGAGTTTCCCTCGTAGTGTCAGTTTGTAGGTTTGGCTTCGGCCCCCTTGTAATCAAAAAAAGAAAAAGAAACCTAACTTGTTTTACTTAGGCAGTGTTTGGTTTACGGATGCCCTTACAAAAAGTTGTTTTCATAATATGTGATATTCTTATGGCTGTATATATACAAACATATTACACTAAACCAAAGATAGGTTGTTCTTAAAAATAAAATAACATAAGATATGAATGAAAAACGTGAGAGAGGGAACCAAGGATGGACAATTAGTATTAACCAGCCTTAAATGCAAATGTAGTCTAGAAATTTTGGAGCATAAAGTGGTAGGATATTTGCTCATGATGGATAACACTTGGAAATTGAAATTAATAACTCGCCATGAAAATAGCATGATAAACTAAGTTTCTTTTTTTTTGGTTTTGAAATTGTGCTAATTTTATGTGATTGAACTAAAAGAACACCAATAATAAAACTAAATAACATTAATATGAAATAATAACTCCCACTCAAATAACAAATATAGCATTAATTCACTTTCCCATTCAATTTAATATAGCATTAATTTTCCCTCAAAATAACAAATATCGCATTAATTTTCCCACAAAATAGCATATCCAAAAATTGAATTCACAATTCTCAATCAAAAAATTACTACCTTATATACAAAGCAACAAAATAACATTACCCTCTCCTCTCTCTCACCACTCCCCCATTTAACAAATGGCCAACCAAATGCAGTGTACACAACATGAATTATGATAATCTAATGCAACTAAGTTGTAGCACAAATGCGTCTAATCAATCATCATAATGCCATAAGAATTGATACTTGTCAATGAAGAAACTGGGAAATAAAATGAAGATAGAAGTACATAAGACCTAACCATTAACATCAAAGAAAATTTGCTGGTTGTGTCTATATCTCCACCAAACAAATGATCCAATGATTACTATAATTAAAAAGGCAGCACCAAAGCTCACGCCAAAAGTGACAGCCACACGGTGGCTCTTTGTCCCTGATTCTGACCCATCTAGGAAAGTAAAGATTCCATCAATTAAACATGTCATGGAACAGTTATGGAAAAGCAGTGAAGTAACTTAAAAAGAAAATTAAATACTACTATGTGATGGACACCTTTGACACCATCTGGCGGGAAGGAAACAGGCTCGGGATAGACCACAGAACAGTTGTTATCTGAATTAGGCCCACAAATTAATGGGTTGCCAATTATCCTGAAAGCAGAGAGAAGTGCATGACAACTTCATCAATTAAAAAAATACGTAAACAACTGAGCAATATGAGAACAATTTAGGTACAGCTCACTTGAAAGTTCGTGCAGCAATTTTTGGCACGGAACTGCTGAAGTTGTTGAAAGAAAGGTCTCTGCCAGCAATATTCACAAAAGATGGTAAAGAATATTTCTGAGGTCTCCTCCAATGTTCTACACAAAATAAAGTGAAGAGGGGCGAACACTTACACAAGTGTGAGACCTTCAACTTTGGACAGAGTGTCTGGAATGGATCCAGTAAGGCTATTGTTGTTTAGTTTCCTGACTTGCTCAAAAAAGCACATTGCATAAAATACATTAAATAGCACAACCGACAAAAGTATATTTATGTGACTGTTTCAACTATAATTTCATTTCTTACCCAAAAATAAGTCTTTAAAAGGACTTCAGGTTAACAGCCAGATGGAAAAACTGAGACCTAACTGATGAATTACCCCTCCAGAAAACAGTATTTGTCTAAATTTTTTAATCACTTACATTTTATTCGTATTCCATTTGCAACAAACAATTGTATAATTACTGGCCAACTATCATCCACTCTTTGTTTCCAGTTTCTTTTCTCTTAAATTGTATGTTGACCATGTCAAATTGTCAGTCAATCAAAACAATATGAATTAAATTCTTCTAGAAATCCCCGTCTTTCTTTGCAGAGAAATACGCAAACATGCAGACACACATGTACAAAGTTACAAGTGGTAAAACAGCATACAGAGTCTGACACCTGCCTGGTGCTGGTATATTGGTAAAAGCTTTCAAAGGACACCAGGACCTCAGAACAAGCAAGAAAATTTTTAAGCCCCAGGGAATAGCCATTAAAAGTTTTTTTATTTCCACTCACTCAGATCTCTTCGATTTCTTTTACTTTGTTCATAGTGCCCTTTTTTCAAGATTAGGACCTGCTTTGGAGGATTCATCATTTGAGGTTTTAGGGGACAATAATACATATACATATTTCCCAAATATATACACATGTATCTCTTTCTTATGTTATCAATTACTTGACTTAATCTTGACATATAAGCATGGTAACACAATCTCAACGTCATATATTCATGGATTCTTTTCCAGATCACTCTTAAATCTAAACCAGATGGTTTCTAGATCAGGGTTAATCTAGCTTTGGCATCAATCTTTTTTCTTACTTACCTTAATCACATAGCACATACAGAATAAGTTCAATATTGCCTGAAGCGTCATTCATTAACAAAATAAAATCATTAACACATCTTTTCATTAAAAATCTGCACATTCATTGCATAACTGTGGTAATTTCTTCCGTGGTTCAAAAATTTTATGAAAGACAAGAACAATGTTAAGCTTATGGAATCATAAAAATGCTAAGAAAAAAAAATCTAATGCTGAAGGAGGGGTCTCACACATCAGAAATCATCAACTACTTACCAAGCAACTGTTTAAGAATTAAACAGAAAAGCTTCATTAAAATTTCTGAAACTTAAAAACTTTCAAGCATAACATGTAGACACACAAAAAGGCACTTACAAATGATATTCTAAACCATTGAAAAATCTAACAAATGGCCAACCAAATGCAGTGTACACAACATGAATTATGATAATCTAATGCAACTAAGTTGTAGCACAAATGCGTCTAATCAATCATCATAATGCCATAAGAATTGATACTTGTCAATGAAGAAACTGGGAAATAAAATGAAGATAGAAGTACATAAGACCTAACCATTAACATCAAAGAAAATTTGCTGGTTGTGTCTATATCTCCACCAAACAAATGATCCAATGATTACTATAATTAAAAAGGCAGCACCAAAGCTCACGCCAAAAGTGACAGCCACACGGTGGCTCTTTGTCCCTGATTCTGACCCATCTGGGAAAGTAAAGATTCCATCAATTAAACATGTCATGGAACAGTTATGGAAAAGCAGTGAAGTAACTTAAAAAGAAAATTAAATACTACTATGTGATGGACACCTTTGACACCATCTGGCGGGAAGGAAACAGGCTCGGGATAGACCACAGAACAGTTGTTATCTGAATTAGGCCCACAAATTAATGGGTTGCCAATTATCCTGAAAGCAGAGAGAAGTGCATGACAACTTCATCAATTAAAAAAATACGTAAA
>NW_021027767.1:631452-642172 GCF_004153795.1 Camellia sinensis
TAACTCGACTGTTTTGTGTTTGGTTTTGCACCGAACACTTGTGTTTTTGCTTTGGAGGGCAGGGAATGGCTTTTGAGACATCCCCACACCTGTGAAACAAAACTAGGAAGAGCTAGCTAAGGCCTTTATTGCTCAATACTACTACAACACAGATCGAGGTCGCAACTCGTGATCTTGAAGTCACCCGCCAAGGCCAAAGGAGGGTTTCTCAGAGTTCGTGACAAGATAGAGAGCAAAGACCTCTTCTAAAAAAGATCAGATCAGGATGATTGTTCGGAATCTGCATGGCAAGTTATTGCAGAGGATGATCGTTCTACCTCTGTTTACCTTTCCAGCCCTTCATGAAATGGGGGTTCAAATCGATGATGCCATCAGACAAGGGATCTTTGCAGAAGATAATGAGCCTTCAAAGAGAAATTTTGCTCGCAGTTCCAATGCTACTACTGATGGTAGCACAGCTGCGAAATGCTCAGAAGTAGACACTATTATCACTTCCCTCAATGACCAAGAACCAACCACTTACTTTGGTGATGACGGACACGTGGCCTTAGGCAAACGAGTCAGGGTTTCCTAAATTTCCCCAAAATAAAATATTTAGGTGGCGACTCTGTATCTGGCAAAGCAGTCCATGTTTGGCACTTCTTTCAAAATCTGTTGTCTCAAAACAATTTGCCGGATTTGGACTCTTTGGTTTAGATTACGAACCGTGACAATTTGAGAGTCCTGAGCTGTAGTGAGCCCAATATCGAACAAAACGGGGTGGACTCGTTCCCCCCGGGGCGTTCGGGGACGTCTACAACCTTGTAAAATTATAATGTACAAAACAATTGGCAATAGTATAAACACATTCATTTGCTAGAACCAAAAGATCTATACATTAAGAAAGATGGAAAATGTAACAGTAGCTTCGTAAGTGGAAAAATAATAAGGATGAAGAGGAAAATATATATCTTGGCACTATTTTTTGCTGTAGACATTATTTTGGTCTATTCAAATACATAAAAAGTACCTAATTATAAACGATTGTAATTTTTAAAAAAAAAAAAACAGCACAACATGAAACCAGTTTGCAAAATCGGTACGCGCACATATGTGCTAGTAACCCAAAAAAAAAAAAATGGCTACAAACATATAAATCAGTTGACCAATCAATTCAAAATTATATGACCATTTTGCATTTTGTCAATTTAGAGCATAAATTATAACAAGACCATGTCTTGCACCGAAGCCTCAATCCACTGTGCAACAAATTGTTGTCATGGAGAAAACAGCGAAAGTAACACAACATTCACCATGTTCCCCACAAGCCCCACATGGCTATACAAAAACAAATCAAAATTTAAAGGCAATCATATCGTTGCTATGATTTTCTTATTGAAGGAATTATTCGAGACTAAAATTTGACCATTAACATATCAATATCCATTAATCAAATATTGGTAATGCCCTGATTGAAGAAGTTAATATGGCGAAAAAGAACAACACGTTCCAAAGTTATACAGCCACTTTAACGAAAACCATGAAACAGATGAAGAGAAGAAAAATAGGGAGTTTGAAGACCATTTAAAACATAAAAACCCATATTCGCTTCCAATAAAAGAAAACCTTGGAGTTTTATAAATGTCTATTCCAACTGTAAGGCTTTTTTAAATTCATCTTCTCATTTTCTGTTCTAAACATTAATATATATATATATATATATATATTGTTTAGCATTTTTGTCAATTTAAAAAGAGAAATTAACACAACAATATTCTATTGCACCAAAGCCTTAATCCTTGGTGCAACACATTGTTCTTCCGTTTTACTTGTACAGTGATCGATCGAAAGGGATGAGTACATAGACGTGTCTGTTTTCACCGAACACCAACGGCCAAAGATCGAAAATACAAACATCACACAAGTCGAAATCACAAGTGGAAATGAATATGGAGCAACACTACAGCATATATAAGTTATACATCAACTGATCCCTTAATTTTTGAGCAAATATTCCATGGAAATTGGTCTGTCAATATTTACGAGAAGACAATAACGGAAGAGGGTTTTCAGCTTACCTGATGGTGTAGATCCGGCAACGGCAAGGATGTGGACGACGATTCCGGAGGCAGCGTCAGCGGAGGACGCCAACGTCCTGGGTTTTTCGAAGGAGTTGGAAGCGCAACTTGAATGAGGAGAAAGAAATCAACAGTAGAGGGGAGGAGATGAATGTGTTTTGCCCTAGGCCCCCATTACATAAGACGGAGGATAGTTCGGTAAATTGACAGACTTGCATTTTTAGATCTTCCCAAATAGTGTATGTTGCGTTTTTTCAAACTTTTGCGTTTTTCCCATTGCGTCAAAACGCTGCTTTTTACTAATGTTGCCAAAACGGCACATTATAGATTGGCCTCTTTATTTTACATGTCTTTGTATAAAACCAGAACCTTTGTCCTTATTGTTAAATTATATTACGGGATGGTAGATGATCTTAACGTGGGAGTTTTGTTGTTGTTGTTGTTGTTGTTGAGAAACATATTGCAAATTAACAGATAAAAAAACAGATTTGATTGCATGGAGAAAGAAAGAAAAATTAGAAAGATTTGAACAGATAGAAAAACTGAATAAAAAATCGGTGGAGAAATTTGAACAAATAGAAAATTGCATAGTTAAAATTTCAATATATAGGATTTGATTTGCTTAGTATATCAACATATAGGAAAAAAATTTTAAAAAGCAAATTGAACAAACAATAAAATTTTCACATATATTTGAACAGATAAGGGGATAAAAAAATTGAACATATAGTCGAAAAATTTGAACTGATAGTCAAAAAAATTGAACAGATAAGAAATAATTTGAACAAATGGACAAAAAAAATGAACATATGGAAAATAATTTGAACAGATTGATATAAATTTGAACATATAGTCAACGATAAGTCAACAAATAAAAAAAAGTTAACAGATAAATTAAGGGATAAAACTAAAAATAAAATATCCTCCAAAAACAATAAAAGGATTTCTCACCAAATTATTTCACAAAAGGTGGACCTCTCACGAATAAAAAATATTCATTAGATCTAATACTTTATACACTCTTTAGATTGAATTTATTACCAATTTACTCTTTTTTTAATACTTTTTTAACATCAAATTATATAATAAAATAATATTTACTTTCGTTAATTGCTAATAATTATCTGAAAACAAGATAATTAATTATGAATATCTATGTGAAAGCAAGAGATAGTAACATAAAACAGTAATAAAAAAATCAATGACATATAATATTTCTCTATACAAAAAAGTACTAAAAATTCATACCAAGAGATGTATCTCATTTACTGTGTGTGTTAATTTTCGACCATACTGTCAATCAAGCATTCAGCTGGAGAACACTGGCAGAATAGATTAAGCCCGAACGACCTGTCACAAAAAGAAGAGATTCTGACGGTGGTTCGTCCACCCGGGGACACTCCGACGATCAAATCAATTATCTCTCAAAGATAGCAAAAGAGCTTAACTCATTATTCAGAATATAAAAAGTATACATTAGATCCATGAGGGCGCCTCTCTTTTATAGCCAACACAAATCTAGTCCCAATAGAAGCCTAACTTTAATGGACTTAGGATTACTGCTAATCTTGGACTCCCAGGTCCCGTTTGTTTTGAGAGGTAAAATGGAGGGGATTGATAGTGAGGGGATTAAGTAAAATTGTGTTTGTTTTGATGATAGTTGTTAGTGTTGGGATTGTTAAATTATTTTTATATAAAATAATAAAAAAAATACAAAAAATACAAAAACATTAAACATTAATGTTTTAAAAAAAATGCCCAACATGTAAAAAATTTAAAAAAAATAAAAATAAAATAAAAAAATTTCAGAAAAAAATAAAATAAAGAAAATAATGATTTTTACTTAACAAAAAATTAAACATTAATGTTCAAAAAAAAATGCCTAACATGTAAAAAATAAAATAAAAAATAAATAAAAACAAAAAATATCTAGTCCGTCGGACTATTTTTCTAATATCAAGTCCTTGAGGCCCATTCGAATCCCATCTGCAAGGCCTATCCTAAGCCCTTCGGCTTAGTAGTCCCTTGCTCAACTCTGTAAACAAACAACACATTAAATGGAGCCCACAGCTATCCTAATCTCAATCCCCCTCTCATACCCTAAAACAAACGGGGCCCAGTAGGATTGGGATAAACTCTCTAAGAGTCTTATCTTTACCCAAACTGAAGTCCTCTCTCATTCTAGAACTCTTGTCCCTTATCCGCTTATCCCGAATTCCGGTATCTTCGCAGATAACCTCGGCCTAGTCGAGATCATCTCGGTGTCATGACCAAGACACGTGACACCTCGGCTGACACTTTGGTGTCACCTCGGCCACGTGTTGTCATTCAAAAAATTATGTCCCCACATTTACATATATTCATTAAAAGTTAAAATGCCCATCACTACAAGTTCTAACTGCAAAAATTATCATATCATTCTATACAAATTTTATGTATAAAATTCAATATTTTGCACCCATAATTACATAACACAAGCCTAAAGGCCAATAGAGGGTTGTTTGAACCTAGTAAACACTGTCTGTCTTTCTTTATTTTACATTTTTTTTGGTTTATAACACTATATACATTGTCTTCTCTTTTTTTTTATTTTTAGCAGAACACTATATATACATTGTCAAGGACCAAAAATTTGTTCATATAAGAACGTACAAAAAGGGACTCTCTCTTCTTCTTCTTCAGACACCTTCAGGTTGGATAGTCAATTCCTTTAAGACTTGAGGGCACTCCGGGAGGGCCTCCTTCTTCAAGAAACCGAGAGGGTTGGCCTTTCTCACCGAGGTGGACATGCCATTGTTGGCTGTGAGGCTAATTTTGGCTGAAGTTCTTCCCCATCCATCCTTGTCGATCTCTTCGCATTCTGGTTTACTGCTTTTCACAAGCACAACCTCGCACTCGTCATCCTCATGGTCTCCTTCCACCGGCAGCTGGTAGGTGCCAGAGCTGTCGGTTTCAGCCTCGGCACTGAAGGTTAGTTTCCCACCATCCCGTTGTGTGCACTCCAACCGCACCTTAGCACCTATAAGAGTACCAAGATATGTATCAGTATTAATACGGTTTTATGTAACAACAGCTGATATTTAACACCCGCTAGAGGGTATGCGTATATGTTTCTAGGAAAAAATAATATTAGAAAATGTTATATAACAACAAAAATGTGTGGGATATGTATCTGATACCTATACTCAATTTAGACACATGAACCCTTTAATTTTTATGATGTTTGAAGAGGAAGAAACCTCACATTTCTAGTAAATAAACATTTTTAGCATGTTACATGGATGAAAGATAGAAATTCCATATTTACATAAATTCTATCTAATTCTAAACACATTTCTCCATAATTTAAAACATCTTATCTAAACATATAATACAATATGCAATACATATGTGTGTAGTGTCCCCGTACCCTTTAAATGTATGAAGATATGATGCTTGGAAACGCACCCACCCTTGATATTCATACCCTAATCCATGTAACATCGATTTTAACAATGATCAATCCCATGTAACATGAAACTTAGATAGGGATATGTATGTACCTGTCATTAACTGGCTGACTTTGGTAACAAATTGGGTACGGCATGTGTCGCAGTAAACTTGGCCCTCCACGAAGAAGTGAGGCGGCCGGTATCGAGCAGCGCCAATGAGGGAGAAAACGCAAAAAGCACTGACAAAAAAGGTAACGGTCTTAAATGAATTTGCCATTGTTTTCAGGTCAATCAAACTATGAAAGAAGTGCTCTCTCTTATATGGTTTTGCAGATATATTGGGGTTGTTTTATTTTTGGTATGGCAGTTATTTTTCTGAGGCTGTTAGTTTCCTCTGGCTCTCTTGTGGTTTGAAAGATGACTTTGATCTTTTTGTTTTGCACTTTGTTTTCCAAATCAAGATTGAAAGAAGGCATACTTTTCTCCCTACTACTAATCAATCACTCACTATTCTTGTGTATGGTGTTTGTTTTATAAATAACAATATGCTACATAGCCAGAAAGACACGAATATAAATCCACAAGTTATAAGGCTAATTTAAGTAAAATTGTAGAATCAAATGACTCCTTCAATAGATACAAAGGAAATAAGAAATAAATTATCATGAAAAAACTTAAGAAGACACATTTATGGTAGAATTGACATTGTATAATTCAAACCAATCAACCATTTTAATTGATTTGGGTTCAGGAAAAAAAGAAAGAAAGAAAGTTTTTTGAAGTATGGATTGAAGTGTGGCTCGTGAACGAACACTACAATGCAATATAAAGCAAATTTAAGTAATCACAATTCAACAACAGCTAAGCAAAGAAACTGTGAACGTGCATATAATCACTTGAGCAGCTCAACCTTTGAAACAACTACAACAACAACCCAAAAAAAAAAACTTTATGAAGAACAAAACAGGTTCAACTGATCACCATTTGTAACAAGAAGTCCAAACCTCACACAAATCAAGCCCACATCATGCTCTTAATCTTGATCATTACATGCTCCACGGGTTCATGCAGAAGTCCACAAAGTGAGGTTATTTCTAAGCTGCATAGTTATTGTGCTATCTTTATAAAATTCCACAATAGTTTTTAACTCAAAGATGGTTTCATCGAAGGCTTAGTAATATGATTAGGCATACCTTTCGGGAAAATTCATAGTTTCATAGTAGTAGACAGAGAAGGCCAAAAAATATGGATACTTTTAAAAAGGTAGCGTGTCTGTGTCATGTTTGTATTGGACACCGACATTTGTCGAACACCTTCGCAATACATGTCCAACATTCATTCAAATATGTCTTATTTTTTTAAATAGAATTTATACTTGGAGGCGTTCGAAGGCACACGTGTCCATTGATTAGACATGGACAAAACAAAACAAAATAACTTAGAATTCGGACTGGAAAAAAACTCTAGAATTAATTGTGGTACACTTACAAGAAAATCCTTGCCAACGGCCTATGCACCCTTGGGAATTAGTCGGATTTTAATCTAGACACTACAATACCTATAAATAAATAAATGAACACTTAGAATACAATGATAAAAAAATAAATAATGTCAATTTATAAAAATTAGTATTATATTGTATTTATTTATTATCTTAGAATAATATATTCATATATATATATATATATATATGATATATAATAAATATATAAAATTATATATTTTATATATTTTGTGTGTATTTTTTACATGTCATGTTTTGTATTGTTTGAAAATTGTCGTATAGCAGAAAATATCAGAAAAGATGAATCAAAACATCACTCCCATATAGCAGAAAATACTCAAAGCATTCCGTATGGTCTAAAAACTCCATTTACATTAAAGGTGTCTACTGCTGCAAATCAAATAACAAAAAAGATGAATAATAAGAAACAGAAAATAAGGAACATAAGACACAGCAGTCACTTTCCCTCCATCATGATGCACGAAGATGCTGTCACCAAAAAAAACCAAAAAAACAAATTCAATTGAACCTTGTGCAATTTTACATTATAACAATATTGTTCGCAAAGTAGCTGCCAATCCATAAGCATTGATCAGATGTATCTCCCAAAGTACCAAGTAAGTGGACAACTTCAGCAATTAGCATAATGCACTAAAGTAAAGAACTTGCAACCAACAATAATTAAAATTATTAAATTTTTTAAAAAAATAAAAAAGTAGTCACAAAATCTATATAATAAGGATTTTAAAAATGTCCTATAATTGTTTTAGAGATACAATTGTTTGTCTATCAATGGTTCAAATCAATCCTCCCAAGTGTTTGGTTCCCGCCCAAACTCTCTCTCTCTCTCTCTCTCTCTCTCTCCTTCTTCTTGATTTTAAACTCTCTTTCTCATACTCTGTCACACAGAACCCTCCATCTGTCTCTTTATCTGCATTTTACTTCGGTTCTGCAACCGACAACAACTCCTCACAGGTGACACTTCTATTCTCCTCTGCCCTTGCATTCTTCAAATGGGTTTCTCTCTGTAGCAAAAAAAAAATGAGTTTCTCTCTCTCTACATCTAACTCTAACCTATGAAATGGGTTTTGATTTCATTGAATTGGGTTTCTATTTCTGTAAATATTGAAATGAGTTACAAAATAAAATGGATTTCTCTCTCTACATCTAACCTATGAAATGGGTTTTGATTTTTATTGAATATAAAGTTTACAATTAGATTTTTATGGGTTATTTGGATTCTGAGAAAGTTTATGGAAATCGGAGAGTATGAAATATTTGAATGAGTTGCAAGCAAAATGGGTTTTTCTCTCTACATCTAACCTATGATATGGGTTTTAATTTCTATTGAATATATTATTTACAATTAGATTTTTATGGGTTATTTGGGTTCTGAGAGCATGAAATATTTGATGACGAACCCTTTGTAGTGTTTTCAATTTTCAAAAATTGATTTAACTCTTTTCTATTAAGCCCGATGGTTGTGTGGTACAATATGAATGTCAAAAAGAAAATCTATGAATTCCAGGTATTTGGTTTGTAATGAATGAAAGACAAGACTCAAATTCTATTTTTTTTTTTTTTTTGTAATTTCTTTTTAAAAAAATTAACAATATTATAAGCGCAGACTTAATTATTTAGAAATTATTAAAAATTATCATTTTATAATTTAAATTTATTCTATATATAATCTTCCGTCATACAAACTTAATCACTATCATACAACAACTCAAAAAAAACACATCTGATTTGGTAAGACTATTTGAAAAGTAATCCCAAATGGTTACATATAACACGAGCATTAAATATTCTTTATTGTCTGGCAAATTGTCACCACCTACCAAGTTTGATTGGTCAAACTTTGCATGAAAGGGAGCATCTCCAATGCTAATAGGTATTTTATCTATATAAATATTATTATAAAATATATTTTATTTTATTTATCAATTATTTTATATTTTTATTTCAATCATACTCTTTATTTTAGCTATATATTTAAATACTATTAACTTTATAGAATACCACATCAGTAATAAAGATAGAAGAAAATAATCTTAATAATTAAATGTATTTTGTCTAATCTTAAAGGATAGCTACATATAACTAATAAATGTGAGATAAAATACCTATTCATATACTTAGTGCATTAAAATTAAAAAAAATAAATTATACTAAGTATTTTAATTAACAAATATTATATGCCTAATAAATTGGATATGCTCTAAGCACATAAAGAGGTGTAAAAATCATCAATACATGAAGATATAAGATATAAATATATTTGTAATAAGGTGTAAATAAAAAGTATTTTTCCTGATAATTTTCTTTTTTTTGGTGGTCCTCTCATGAAATGAAGTGGATCTTCTTTGGTGACTCACCTCCGTGTCACAAATACAACACCTCTACATGGAAATTATCCAGTACCCAGGGTGGGGATGATGGCGTTAGGATCCACTAGAATGAAAATTTTGAAGAGATCACCTAAAGTGATTCATCCAACGGCTGAGATTAAACTCACCAAAACAAGGTTGTTTTGGTAAGAGTTCGGATCCTCTGCAATGTTTTCCTGCAGTGGATCCTGTAGTGCTAATTAAACTATGTCGTTTTGTTCCTTTTTTTTCTTTTTTCCTTCCTCTATTTTCTCTTCCTACATTTTGAACTGAGTCCTAAAACCAGAAAAGAAAAAGAGAGGAGGAATGGAGGAATCAAAACGGCGGGAAGATGGATGGACAAATCTGTAGGCTCGACGAATGGACGGCCGGCGACCGGAAACTGGGAAGATGACCGGTGAGAAAGACCCAAAATGTTCATCAGATGCAGAATTAACTTTTAACCATTATCCCAGCCACAAGCAAGGAGACTCCACCAAGAGAGAGAGAGAGGTGTTTATACAGAAAAAAGTAGAGAGAGTCAATTACAGAAAAGTGGAGATAGACCCATAAAAGAGGAGAGAGAGAGAGAGAGTCAATTACCTGGGTATTGTCTTCTCAGCCATTTCCTATTTGCAGGCAACCATAGATAGAAGTTTATGGTTTGGGGAGATAGGGTACAAGCACAAGGGTTTTTTTTTTTGGTCATTTCATTGACAATTTAGAGGCAAATTTGAAACTATCAGGTGGGTTTGCTTGTATGTTGTTTCTAGTTGTTTGGAAGATAGTCAAATAAATGTTGAAACTATTCAGACAGATCAGGACTATTGAAGGCCAGTTAATTATGCATCTGATTAACATTGGTTGTGTGCCTAATGTGTAGACTGTTTTGAGGTTTATTGAACAAAATGCATGATGAATCTAATTATGCAGAAATAGAAATAAAAAGGCAAAAACATTGGGCTGTTTTGAGGTTTATTTAACATTGGTTGTAAGCCTACAGATTCGTCCATCTTCCCATCATTTTGGGTCCTTTGTTCCTCGTCTTCTCCTTTTCGTTTCTGGTTTTTGGGCTCAGTTAAAAAATGCTCAAGGAAGAGAAAACATAAGAAGAAGGAGGAAAGAAAAAAAAAAAAGAAAAGCAAAACGACGTGGTTTAAGTAGCACTACAGGACCCACTGCAGGAAAAACATTGCAGAGAATCCGGACTCCTTTGAAATTAGGGTCCCCTTCACCCCTCAAATGTTTTGGGGAAATTCTACTCTTTTGAAGTGCAACAATGATTCATTCCACTAAAAACATCACCACTAATAGTATTAATGTATTAAAAAAAAAAAAAAAAAAAAAACCCCAAAACTA
>NW_021027767.1:642946-657270 GCF_004153795.1 Camellia sinensis
AACAAAGAGAAGAGATTAATGAATGTAAATGATCTGATGTTCATTCTATATTTCAAAATTTATTTGAAATACTGATGAATATTAGATGTTTTCATCCTATATTTTTCAACACTTATTGAAATTTGATGAACATTAGATGTTTTGAAATCAATGTTTGTTACATGACTCTTGATGTTATTAACATTGTAATGGGACCTTTCAGTCTATAAGAAAACTTTTAGGACTAGTTATTTTTGGGAATTTATTGGTGCATCCCAAAAAAAAAAAACAAAACAAAAAATGCACTTCAGAAAATGCTTCGGAGCACTAATTAGTCGCTCCACTAATTAGGTGGCAGTGGGTCCCGCCATTAATGATGGTGATGTTTTAAGTCTTGGACGTTGTGTTGCCTAAGGCCACGTGTCCGTCATCACCAAAGTTGCCTCAGCTTGGGAACTTGGGTACGAAGGGGGAAGGTCATGAAATGAGCACCCCCCGCTCGCTCGATCAAAGTATCGGTTAGGTTTAAAAATCTTGACAACTCACCATAAACCAAGACAGAGGTTTATGGTCAAGGTTTTAAAAAGCGGCCGCAACCGTTACGTAACGCCGTTACGTAACGGTTTTGGCGGTTACCGCCACCCATTACGGCCGCTTTTGCAGTGTGATTGAGATTCACAAGTTTGTTGGCCGTAACGGCTGCTGTAGTGTTGTAACGGTGCGGTAAAGGCCTGTTACGCACCGTTACGTAACGGTTCTAAACTGCTTCTTTCGAAAAAAAATTAAAAAAAAAACTAAAAATGGGGGAAAACGGATAGAGAGAGAAGAGGGAAGATGAAAAAGGAAGATGGAGGAGTAAGAGATAGAGAGAGAAGAGAGAAGATGAAGAACATGTTATTGATTTGTTAAAACTGTAAGACCTATGCTATTCTATTCAGCTGCTATCATTTAACCATTTTTTTTGTGTCTGTCTATCTATATATTGTTTGAAAATAATAATAATAATAAGTGTGGTCATTATCTATTTGGCTTGGTTAAAATATGTATATATATATATATATTTAAGTTCTTATTTATTTTCTTACTTTTGTCATTATTTATCTTATATATAATAGTTAGTGATTAATTTTTTATAAAATATAAAGTCATTAATTATTAAAATAAAATGTAAAAAACTCAGTTTATAGTGATTTAAAAATATGAAATATATTGGATCATACCTAAAAATTTACAAAAATTGATCAATATTTATTTTTAACCCAATAAATGTGATCATGGAAAAAAAATATGCGCATCGGTAAGTTCTTTTCAAATTGTGCAAAAAATAAAAAAATTCATGGTTCCGGTTACCGCAACCGTTACACTACGGCCTTTACACCCCGTAACCGCAACTGCGTCACCGCCACCGTTACGGCGACCGCAACCGCTTTTCAGAACCTTGTCTAAAACACAAAATTATATTTGGGAACCCCTATTTTTAGCCCAAATTTGGAGGCTCAAGGCGCAGGCCTCTCTTGTCTACCCTCAGGGTCGGCCCTAACTAACAGAGGGAGGTTTTCCGGAGAGGAAAGATCGACCACAGTTATTGAACTTTAATAGATAAATAGTAGGAAGAGAGAGGTTTTTAACAGATAGATTTGTTGTTGTTAGATTTTTAACAAATAGATATTATTTTGTTGTTGTTGTTTGATTTTCAACAAATGGATTTGTTATTGTTGTTGAATAGATAATAAAATTGTGATAGATGGATTTAAATAGATAAATGAAATAAATTGAATAGATAACAAAATTTGGACATATATTTGAATAGATAAAGGGAAAAATTGAACATATAATAAAATTTGGATAGATATTTGAACAGATAATGGAAAAAAATTGAACAAATAATCAAAAATCTTTAATAGATAAATATAAATTTGAACAGATAGAGAAAACTTTTGAACAGATAGATATAAATTTGAATAGATAAAAAATTTCAATAGTTAAAAATAATTTCAACAGATAGAAAGTAATTTAAGTGGTTAGTCAACGAAAGTTAATAGATAAATTAAGGGTAAAATTGGAAACAACATATCCTTTAAATCTAACAGAAGAATTTTTCGCCAAATTATTTTACAAGGGTGGATTTCTCACTAATAAAAAATATCTACTGGACCTAATGCCTTAAATACCTCTAAGTTGGATTTATCACCAATTTTCTGTATTCAATATATTTAATCTTTTAAATAAATTTTGTGTAATTCTATTTCTACATATTTTTATTTTTTAAATAAATATAAAAATAAAATAGAATTAAATAATTAGAAGGAAAATTTATCTATAAATTCCATTTTAAGGAATAGCGATCGATTTAGTCACAATTTCTTATAGACCAATTAGTCTCATTGATTATTTGAAAATTAAATTTATGGTTATACTTTTATTTCGATTATGTTTCCTTGTTTTTCTTTTCTTGTTTCCTTTTTGTGCTAGATATGTAAGATACACAATTTATAATAATCAAATTTGGAATAAATTTTTATATGAGAATCTTTTTTATTTGGAAAACATTTCAAAAGGAATACAAAAACTCCTTAGTAAGTTTTGGATAAATGTATAATTTCAAACTGTAACACTCAAATGTAACAATCCAATGTAATACTTCAAAAAAAACTCCCTAGCGTATTTTTTTTTTTCAAACGTAACACTCCAATATAATATTTCAAAAAAACTCCTTAATATAACACTCCAATATAACACAAAAAAATTCTTAATGTATTTTTTCTAAACGTAATACTCTAAAAAAATGATATGGAATTCTTCAAACCATTCCAAAATGAGTGCAAAGAGTACTTAGTAAGCTTTAGACTAGTGTATAATTTGAAACTGTGAGTGTTACGTTTGAAAAAAATGCATTAAGAAATTTGTGTGTTTTTTTGTATTATATTGGAGTGTATTGCATTGAGGTGTTACGTTTAAGATTATATTGATTGGAGTGCTATGTTTTGGAAAAGCACACTAAGAAGTTTTTTTTGAGTGTTACGTTTGAAAAAAATACATTAAAGATTTTTTTTTTTTTTTTTGAGTATTACGTTGTTACGTTTGGGAAAAGTATACTAAGAAATTTTTTAGTGTGTCACATTAGAGTGTTACGTTATTGGAGTTTTACGTATTTGTTTATAATGTGAGATTTGTTCTAAAATGAGGGAAAATCCCAAACATCTACAGTGTGGATTGCGCAAATGTGTAATTTCATATTTGGAGAAATCAATTTTTATCCCTTAAAAATTAAACACAAACATGTAAGTTATTATCCTTTTGTGTAATTTCTACTTCAATAGGACGTTTGGGTTCATAACAAAAATTGATGACTAAATAACAATTCATAAGATCACATTTTTGGATTTATTGGTGGTTCACCCTATTTAGAATCACTTTTAGTTTTATATTAATAATTCTCTTTCTAATTTAACTATTATTTTTAATATCGTGTTTATGTTAATATCTTATAATTTAATATATATCATATAAAATTATTATATGATAATTACACTTCCCCGTTTGTTTGGGGTTATAAGAAGGGGATTGGGATTACTAATACATTGGTATTACTAATACCTTGTTTGTTTTGAGAGATGGCCTTGGGACTACTAATACTTTGGTATTACTAATACCCTTGGAAGGGGGATTCATAGTGAGGAGGTAGAGATGGTATTAGAAAAATAGTGAGAGGATTAGAAATTTTTTTTATTTTTTTTATTTTTTATATATTGGGATTTTTAAAAATATTAATGTTTAATTTTTATATTTTTTATTTGTTTTATTATTTTATATAAAAATAATTTAACAATTTCTCACTATTAATCCCCTCACTAACAATCCCCTCACTATCAATCCCCTCTATTCTGTCTCTGAAAACAAACGGGGCCTTATAGCACAATAGAACTAAAATATCAAAATGAACAAACAATTTAACTAAATTTGTTATATATAAGTGTTCAAGTAACACTTTTATAGAATAATAAGGTTTAGATTATTAAAATAAATATTTTAAATTTTATTTTAAATTTAAATTATTCTTTTGTAACACATATCATAATATAAAAATATCATTACATTAATTAAAGTTAACACCTTTGTGATTTTATATCAGACATCATATTTCTAAAAGTGATTTACATACACATGTAACGTCTAATTTGATATTGATTGATTAAAATAATAAAACTCAATACTTTTTTTATAAAAAAAAAAAAAAGTTTTTGAAAGATGACAAAGGTTGAATGATAAATAGTGTAGAGTATTATTTTAAAGAATAATGATTCATTGAAAATGATTGTGTATATTGAAGGCACCTATTGATGTTTCTTGAATAATTTTTAAATAAAATTTTTGAATTTGTAGTATTTTTGATAATGCACCTTCATGAGCTCTATCAGAAAAGATATGTAAAAATACTTTGGTTAGAATAAAAAATTTGCAGTTATTATGATGTGTCACATAATTAGTCAGAATCCATTTGAGAACTGAAATTATTATAGTTATAGAGATTTTGTGTCTAATTCCCTATGAGGACAGTGTTTATGATTTGACTTTGTAATTTTTTATGCATCAATGTGAATAACTCTTACGATCTTACTAATATGAATATATATCTTACTTTTGAGTTTACCCACCTTAAGCACTTTTTTGTATAATACAAAGTATTGTAATAGACCATAATCAAACACTACTTGAAGCATAAGTAAAAACTCAATGTACCAATTTAGACATAACAAAAATATAAGAAACTAATAAAAACCTTTTCGATTAATAATCAAAATAATACACCATGAGTTACAACCAAGTTATAATTAATATATTATAAAAAAATTTGTTATTTTTATTTTTATTTTTTAAGAAAAAAATATTTTGATACAAGTGAAATTCATAATTTTTGGTAAATTTTATTAACACAAATGAGGATTTGATTTCAAGTTGAGAATATACTATTTTTTTTTTTACTTTAAAAGAAATTGTTTTTATGAGCCTTTATAGGATCATACACACAGTGAGAAAAATTTTCATAAGCTATTAACAAATTTGTTTGTATTTGACCTTCACTTGTTAAAATTTTCTACAAAAAATAGTTAGACTCATAATCAATTTTTTATTTTAAAAATAAATTCACATGTATCACATAGGTCACATACTAGTTTATGTTATATAACTAGCTAAAAAATTTATCCATGCAAAAAATTGAATTGATCCAACATCAATTGTCATTATTAGATCATTTTTATCTATACCACCTACATGTTCTTAAAAATATATCACCTAGGTGCTATAATATATATGTGATTTGATCATGTAATTATTTGTTTGATCAACCTAATTTTTTGCATGCATGTTCTTCTCATCTTATCATATGAGATGAACAGTTCAGATCATTGACATGAGTACAAATTAGTCTCATAATACGCCAACTTTATTTGTGAAGTTAAGATATTCAACGTTAGCAAATCTGAATTATAAGAATCAACCTCTCCCCTTAAAACTTGTACACTCTGTTTGGCAATATTGCCACCGGGTAGTATGTAAATTAATTGGAAACATGCTCCTATGTTGTATTCATTTTTTGTATTCAGATAAAAAATGAACGACAAAATGTCATATCTTTAGATGTCCCTTTTTAAGTTAAAATAATCACAATTCCACACAGATGGTTGAACTTGTGTTCATTGACATTGAAATAAGTTCTTCCATCATCAGCAACAGTGGTGGTGGATGAGGATTCAAATCCTTTATATTTTATAGTGATGTAAAATGTTTCCCTTTTATTTTTGTGATGGGAAATGTCATACAAACTAACAAACATTTTGTCATGCAACAATCAAACTTTGGAAATGAAAACAAAACTTGCTTCAATGATATGATAGGTGTCACATTAGTAAGTAAAACAAGTCTGTAAGATTTATCAAATCATAAATGGCTAATACTATCATCCGATCTGGATCCATCAAGTCGATCAAGGTCTAAAGTTGTTCTGGTTCTTATGGTTGTAGCAAAAACTCAAATCCTACCTTTTTACCATGGAACAAGTTTGAAAACAGAGAGACAAGGGTATCAGTTTAGCAAAGGACAGAAAAAAAGAACTATTACTAAATATCCAACAACCATATAGAAGACAGAATGAAAAAATTTACTTCTGAAGGACCCTTAGCTTAACCCTAAAGCTTTAGAGGTAACCTTAGATGGATTTCGGCATCGTGTCTTTGTCAGTGCTGCCCTTTCCGGTTCCTATTCGAAGGGTAAAAAATTGTTGTAAGTCATAGAAATACACAAATGTATATTAAAAAGATAAAAGTAGGGTGACAAAAAGATATACACAGTTAATGATTTTTAGGTATTACATGTGCACTTACCACAGAAGATGTGGTAGGCCACCAGGGGAATGGTTATCCCATACATAGCAGCTCCAAATGCCATCATCCACAGCATGCTTTCATAATGTGTCAGAAAGTTTTGTGCCCCGGACAGTGAGTCTTCAACATCAATGAGACGACTACTGAATTGTGAATCCATGTGATGTTGTGGACTGCTGTCTGGATCTACAATTGTGACTGCAGCTTGAATCCTCACCAGTCTTAATGGTAGTTGTTGGTGGTGCTCTTAGTGGAGCGCTGTGATAGTGGTTGCTAGAGGTGTTCTCTGGTTGTAATGGTGGCAATTTTGATGGTAGTGTTTGTTTATGATGAGGAAGGTGGTGGCTTTGTGAGGAGGCGACAATCAATAGTGGGGGAAGGTGGTGGTTTATAGTGATGGTGGAGGTTATTAATGGTGGGTTGGTGGCTATGTTTTGTGGATGGTGGTTAGGTGGGGTAAATCTCACCTTAAATAATTTGTGGCAAGTTTTGATTGGTAGTTATACTAAAAAAATGTTTTTTTTTTTTTTAAATTTGGCTTGCACTTTTAATATTTTGCTGAGAATACCCTTGATTCATTCACTATTTTTCAACGGCATCAAGGTTGGGACCAAATAATTACACATTTTGTATTTTGGGTACTAAATTGACATAATTAAAAGATTTGGGACCAAAATAAACACATAACTCAAGCTTTGAGGACCTAAAATTGAATTAACTCTTGTTGTCATTAAGTGTATTGTTGGCCGTGGAGGGTGATTTTGTGTAATTAATAATGTAAATTTCCAATTTATTTATTCGAAATGGTTTGTTTGTTAAAAAAACTTATTTTATTAGAAAAGGTCTACCTTTCTTCTTAGTGTAAAAATGTAGTTGGAGAGTACTTGGAGCAACTCCAACAGAGCCATCATCCCTATTTTCTAGATATTTTGAGGAGTCCTAACCCAAGTAAACGACTTCAACAGCTTCCTTAAAGCGGTCCCTCAAAATAGGACTGGTAGAGTTGCTCCCCAATTGTGGCGAGTTACTGTAGAACCTCAAAAAATATAAAATTATTTTCTGGCCAATGGATCTATCGTCTAGGGTTCTCTCTTCATTAAACCATCTCTAACCGTGAATGCCTACGAACATAGAGAGAATCCTAGATGATAGATCCATTGGTCAAAAAATAATTATATATTTTTTGAGGTTCTACGGTCACTTGCCACAATTGGGGAGCAAGAGTCCTATTTTGAAGGACTGCTTTAAGGAAGCTGTTGGAATTGTTTACTTGGGTTAGGACTCCTCAAACTATTTAGAAAATAGGGATGATGGCTCTGCTGGAGTTGATCCAAGTACTCTCCAACTACATTTTTACACTAAGAAGAAAGGTAGACCTTTTCTAATAAAATAAAATTTTTTAACAAACAAACCATTTCAAATAAATAAATTGGAAATTTACATTATTAATTACACAAAATCACCCTCCACGGCCAACAATACACTTAATGACAACAAGAGTTAATTCAATTTTAGGTCCTCAAAGCTTGAGTTATGTGTTTATTTTGGTCCCAAATCTTTTAATTATGTCAATTTAGTACCCAAAATACAAAATGTGTAATTATTTGGTCCCAACCTTGATGCCATTGAAAAATAGTGAATGAATCAAGGGTATTCTCAGCAAAATATTAAAAGTGCAAGCCAAATTTAAAAAAAAAAACATTATTTTAGTATAACTACCAATCAAAACTTGCCACAAATTATTTAAGGTGAGATTTACCCCACCTAACCACCATCCACAAAACATAGCCACCAACCCACCATTAATAACCTCCACCATCACTATAAACCACCACCTTCCCCCACTATTGATTGTCGCCTCCTCACAAAGCCACCACCTTCCTCATCATTAACAAACACTACCATCAAAATTGCCACCATTACAACCAGAGAACACCTCTAGCAACCACTATCATAGCGCTCCACTAAGAGCACCACCAACAACTACCATTAAGACTGATAGAATGGTAAAGGAATATGAAGGTGAGAGGGAAGTTTAGTAGTGGTGGGTGGAGGTTTTGAAGATGGTGGACGGAAGAGACTGTAAACACAATGGTGAGATAGAGGGGACAAATGGCAAAGATTTCAAAAATCTATTTAGGTCTTGTAATGAAATGTAAAAAAAATACTCCTAATTGCATCACTATTTTTGGATTGTGTCAGGGTTAGGGATCAAATAATAAAATATTTTGTATTGAAGATTAAATTGACACGATTGAAATGTTCAAGATGAGAATGACATAGAATTCATCAGTGGGTAGGCTTCTGATATGGTTATAGTGGGGTATTGGAAAGAAATAGATTGTCCAACCAACGTTTGCCTTCCAAAGACCCTATAATTGGTACATTTTCCCAAATTTTACTCTTTGATTGTAAACAATTGTGGTCATCGAGAGATTAAAAAAAAGAAAAAAAGAGACTAAGAAAGAGCCCAATAGTTGGAGGCTTTCTTAAGGCACCTTCAGCCTTCTCAAAGTCATACACAACAACAAAAAAAAGAAATCTCTTTACACTGCTAATTTTGTTACTTTTTTATAATTCTATCATTATTTAAAATTACCAAAAAGTACCAAAACCCTAAAAACCAAAAAAGAAACCTTAATTTTCCTTACACCCACTCCTTACCAGCACCTCCATCTGCAAGCACCACCCCTAGCCCTTCCCTAGATCTCCTTCTCCGTCGCCATACTTCTCCTCTTCATCATCCTCTTCCCTTTTCTTCTTCTTCTTCTTCTTCTTCTTCTTCTTCAGAAAAACCTAGGTTTCTCACTCTCTCACTGTGGGAAGTTGCAACTCGGAGAAAAGTGAAGGGGCGTTGGGTCATGATGGAGAGGGCGAGAGGGGCTGGGTTATGGCAGAGAAGGTTAGTTGTTCTCAGTGATGGGAAAATTGGAGGGGGTTGGTTGTGATGGCAACAGTTGCCAATGAGGTGCAAGTGGGTGTTTACAGTTAGGGAAGGAGTCATTGGTGCGAAAAAGAGTCACCAGTGAAGGAGGAAATCGCCAGTAAGGGAGGAATGATGGGCATTGGTGGTTAGAAATAGGTTTGGAAAGAATAAGGGGTGTACTGAGAAGTAAAGTTAGGGATAAGGATATAGAAGGATTTATGAGGTGTGTAAGGAGATAAATAAAAAATTTGAATTTTAGAAGATAATAGAAAATGGGTGTATCGAGGGAATTTTTTGGTGTAACACAGAAGCTCACATACATTGGGGGACCAAAAGTGTAATTAACCCTAACAATAATTACAATAGGTTTTTTTAATTAATTGTAGGGTAAATTACACTTTCACAAAGTATTAATCTTCTCACTTTGGTTGTTAAAGAAAAGATTCTTTCACTTTGATCTCTCAATTATGTGACCACAAAGACCACATAGTACAAGGCAACCTAGAGTCAACCCAAAGTAGATCCATGCCTAGGGGTAATCTAGGGAACGTGAACAAAAATTCTAACATAAAAAAACAAAGAAAAAAAAAATTCATCCCAATAAATTATGTCATATACTTAGTAAACAAAATTTGCAAGCAACTGTATACTTTTCAAAAACCAAATATATGATCCATTAATCACCACCATTCTCTTTTCTTACCTCTACCACCTATCTCCCTTATACCACCCATCCTCTTCCACCTCTATTCCCTCCGCCAACCACCACCCATCTTACACCTACCACCAACCACCACCCCTTAAAACTCCCCTACACCGCCACCTCCCACCAACGTGAACTAACTTCTCACTCCTAACTTATACCATCATATCATCCCCAGCAACTCCCACCACTATGAACCTTACCTTCACTACCAACATTGGCCTTGCACCACCGCCACAGAACATAATCACCTGCAATGTCATCAACACCATACAGAATACCATCAACAACAATTGCCATGAGCACCAAACCCTAGATCGAAAACCACTGAACCCTAGATCAACAACATGTAGCCGTTGAAAAGAAGAGGCCTTTTAAAAAACAATAAAATTAAAAAAAACCCTGCAAAACCAACAATCGTTGTCCTTGATGAAGGTGCAGAGATTTGGAAGGGTGGTAGCAGGTGTAATAGGGAGAGTTGGTGGCAGGTATAGATAGTAATGGCTGAGCCGGGGAGTCACTAGAGATGATGAGAGGTAGTGGCTAGGTGTGGAAAAAGGTTGATGGAAGGGGTGAGGGTGAGGGTGAGGGTGAGGGTGAGGGTGAGGGTGAGGATGGTGGCGAGATGGGTAGAGGGATGGTCACAAGGGGCGATGGTGAGATAGAGGGTTGGGGAAAATGGGTGGAGAGAATACGACATGGGAGGGAGCAACATGTAGTACATGTGTTTGGGTTTAGATATGGGTCAAGGGTTTACCATGTGATGTTTAAGAAATTATCTATGATCTGATTCTTCTCAATAGTCAAATCTCTTTCTTCCCTTTGGTCTGAGGTTGTCAATGTCAACTAAGCTTGCCCAGGAATAAACAAAATTTTGAAATACCAAAGCCTTAGAGCTCAAGCTATGAGTACCACTCAAGGAAATTTTGCATCGGCAAGGGGCATTACTACTGTGAAGAATGAGCCCGATCATCTTCTTGTCCTTGTTCATGGCATCTTGGCAAGGTATGTACGGCTTGAAGAAATATATCAGAATTTTATTCATAACAAGGTGCTCCCAGAAGGGAAAGGGAAATGGAGGATTCCTGGTTCTCTATTGTATCCTTTGGATTTTTATTTTCTATAATAAATTTTCTCTCTCCATGGCTGGTAAGAAAAAAAAAAAGAAAAGAAACGAACACAAAAATATAAAGCAAAATTAATGATCATTACATGCATTACATTGTGTGCCCCTTTATGGATTATGTTCATTTTTGGTGACCGTATCTGCTTTACAATGCCTTCTAGTATATTTTTCTTCAAAAGTTTATTGTGTCTTGCAGTGTTAGGATTCTGTCTCTATTCAAGTTTTTGAAAGTCTTTGGCATCAATTAAGTGATTTGTGTTTGTATTGGATTTTTCAAAGTCTTCTGCATCGATTAAGTGATTTGTGTTTGTTTTGGATATTAAAAAACGAATTGAGTTGTGGTGGGTGTAGCATGCACTGTAGCAAGCATTTTTACATATGCTTACAGATATTGCAGAATAGGATGAGACATAAAATTGGACTGTTGATTGCCCTGGCTAATGATCCTAGGTTGTGTGTCAAGAACCAGGGATTAGAGGGTAGGCCCTCTGCTCTGGCATATCTAGTATTTTGTTGGATAATAGTAGCCTTGGAAGTATATGATTTGCTTTTAATAATAGCTCAGCAAAGGGGGGTAGAAAGAGGGGAAGATGAGATAATGATAGATATGCTGCCTCGAGGAGATTTTTCTTGGATATCTCAGCTATGCTTTCCTGAATATGGAAGTCTTGCTGCTTGAATTGCCAGTCTCCATTGTTTAATCATGGTTAGGCATACCTGACCTAAGGAAAATTCTGTGTCTGTCTGGAATCTGTGGCTAGTTAAAAGTCTTTGTTGGGTCTGTTAAATTACTGGTATGCGTGTATGTATAGGTGCTTGGTGTAAAGATGCACATGTCAAAAGGGGAAAAAAAAAAAACCCTTCTGCAACAACTAGCTCCCTCCCTTCTTTCAGTTACTGCACTACTTCAAATCCCATAAAAGTGACATGTTAAAATATAGGAAAATGCAATTTCAAATCAAATTTAATACTGTAATAGTATTTATGTTTGTGTTTAGTTCCATTCTTAAGGACTACTTAGTTCATTCTGTTTGGTGTTATTCTCTAGTTTGAATTTCGGTGAATTCCATTCTAATGTTTGATTCTTACCCAAGGCTAATGATATTGAATCAGAATCGGTATTTAAGTTTTTATGTTAATGCATTGTTTCAGCATATATATCCAAACTGATTTTGAGTTAACTTATCCTCTAAGTAATGCAGTCCAAGTGATTGGATATATGTAGAAGCAGAGTTGAAGAGGCGTCTTGGAAGAAACTTTTTAATTTACGGTATGATCATCTACACAGTGAGCCTTTTTTTTTTTTGGCCACTAATTAATATTCAATCTTATGATAAAGGGTTAGTTGATTTTGATAGTTTGTAATTACAAAGATGAGAACATATGGCATCAGTTGAGAGAATTACCCAGTATGTGTGAGGTTATATGGAATGGGAGGTGGGAAAGGAAGAAGTAAGGTGTTGGTGTGAAGGGAAAAAATTGTGTTTTCTTTCTTTAATGCAAGACTTAGTTTTTGGTGGGAAATGTATTATGATGGATGGAATGGTTGGGATGAAGAGTCTAGTAAAAAGAACTTGCAATCTTATTATTTATCAAGGACATGGTTTTTGATCACCTATGCAACAACGTAGTTTGTATTTGTGATAATAGAAAGTTCAATGTGGCACAGAAAAATGATGATGTCGAAGTTTCTAACTCTCATGAATGGCCTGTCAATTGTTGTAGAAATTTAATTTTGGAATCTACTATTTTTTGACATAAGGGGTGACCATTGGTTCAATGGTAAAACCTTGGCCTAATAACCTTAAGGTTATGGGTTCAAGTCACGAGGTAACCACTTTGTGTACTATGCCAAAAGTTAGGTGTATATGCAATATTTTCCCAACCAAACACACATTAATGTGTACTAATTGGACATTGTTTTTACTATTTTCTGACATAATTTCAAGATATGCTAATTGATTACTAGGTTAAAGTTTTAAGTGTTTCTATGCAGCAAGTTCATGCAACAGTTACACAAAAACCTTTGCTGGGATTGACGGAGCTGGAAAAAGATTAGCAGATGAAGTGAGTATAATATACTTAGAAAATATGAGGAAGAAGGAATAATTATTTCTGTTATATTCAAAACTTCTTATCTTACAAGACCAAATGACACTCCTTATATAGGAGATATTACAAACATCATATAACCCATTATATGCCACTTACATATTATATATTACCACTATCTACCACTATCATATTATATACATGCCACTATCTACCACCAACACCACTATCATATTCTATACATGCCACTATCTACCACCAACACCACTATCATATTCTATACATGCCACTATCTACCACCAACACCACTATCATATTAATACATTAACATAATTTCCAGCACTCCCCTCAAGCTGGTTTGAAGATATCTTCCATGCCAGCTTGCTAGTCAGCTTATTCAAAATTGCTTCTTGTGTAGTCCCTTCGTTAGCACATCAGCTAAATTGTTCACCTGTTGGAAGGTAGGTCATACAGATTATGCCAGCATTGATTTTCTCCTTGATGAAATGTTATCCACTTCTATATGTTTTTGTGCGATCATGTAGAACTGGATTATGAGCTAATAGATATAGCTGCTTTGTTGTCACAATAGACCTTCATAGGTGTCGGGTGAGAAAGCTTTAATTCTTCAAGAATTCTTTTAATCCACATTACTTCACAGATTCCATGGGCAACAGCTCTGAACTCTGCTTCTGCACTACTTCTAGCTACCACATTCTGTTTTTTACTCCGCCATGTAACTAGGTTCCCACCTACAAAGGAGCAGTATCCGGTGTTGATCTCCTGTCTGTAACACTTCCTGCCCAGTCTGCATCTGTGTATACTTCAACTTGAAGATGTCCATGTTTTCTTGAACAGTAAGCTCTCCCTGGAGTTTCCTTCAAATATCTTAAGATCTTATAAACGGCCTCAAAGTGCTCTGCCCTGGTGAGTGCATGAACTGACTTACCATGCTGACTGCAAAGGCAATATCAGGCCGCGTATGAGACAAGTAAATCAATTTCCCTACAAGTCGCTGATATTGTTCCCTCTCTTTGACTTCTCAGCCTTAGAGCTTGTAACTTCAAGTTAGGCTCGATGGAGTCTCCACCATCTTACAACCAAGCATACCTGTTTCTCCAAGGAGATCAAGAACATATTTTCTCTGATTAACGA
>NW_021027768.1:0-35921 GCF_004153795.1 Camellia sinensis
CAGAGAGATACTGTGTCTCTCTATCAAAACAAAAACAATGCCCATAATACCTGGAGTAAAATTTTGCTCTCATTCAATCAAACAAAATTAGATTATACACAATAAAAAATAAATAATAAATAAATAAATAAACTAATCAACAGATCAATATACCTGATCAACTCAAACAATAATCAAACATGTATCGAAGCAAAACCTCTAAATAATCAATACTTTCATCTTGATGAAACTCTCAAAATTTGACACAGATTTGAAATATAAGCTTTCGTTGATACAAATTTCGAGATTGTCGAAGAACACATGATTGAAGCAAATTTGGTGAGATCATCTGACGACAAATCGTCCATTGTTGGCAGACGGCGAGATCGTCAGCGACGAAATCATCAGATTTCGAGATCGTCTTCATTGATTTCAGATCGTCTTCACATATTAAATTTTTAAATATATGAGATCAGTGTATACATCAATCAGATTTTCAAATATATGATATATATATATATATACATATAAGGGCCGGGCAATATTGTCAAAAAAATGAAAAATTATGGTGTATCCTTGCTAAGTTACATGCCTCTTTTTGTTAGGATTTTGAAACTAAATTAGTTAAGTTGGGTTTCACCAAAAATCCCAAAAAAGAAAAAGGTTGTGTGATCCTCTATCTCTAGTTGGTGATCCAACTCAATTGAGGAGGTGTTGTTGGGTTTAGTAGGCCCATTTTGAGATCCATTTTGAATAATTTAAAAGTTTATTTTTAAGATTCATTAAAAGAGTATCTATGTATAAAATTAAAATTAATTAAATATCGATAGTCAGATGAATAAAATACATTTATTTTAATAAAAAAAATAAATCGTCTATTTTTCAATAGTATTTTCCTTTTCAATTTTATAAGATAAATATAATCTGAATATATAATTATCGATATCCGATCAACTTATTTTTTTATATGAATATATCTCATGATGAGTCTTCTAAAATAAATAGTCCAAATTATCAAACTGTTGAATTTTCTTTTTTTTTTTTTGTTTAAAAAAAAAAAGTTGAATAAGAAATATAATGAGACTTGAACGTAAGACTAGTACCATAAATATAACAAAGGTTTTAGACCTTGGACTTGAATCTAATATCTCAAAAGATTGTACATATTGTAAGTTATAATATTAGTAAGTATTATTGCAAATATTATAATTAATCTTATAAGAGTCATAATAAAAAAAAATATTACATAAAATATAATTAAAATAATATAATATCATAACTAATTTAATCATAGCTAATACTTTATAATCAAAGACCACAAAAAGTTTCAAATTTACATAACAATATGTCATAATTAAAGATAATAAAATCAATAACAAATGATGTATATGGTGTAAAATTTTCCAAAGTGCATACAAAAGGATTCCGTTTTAGATTTGGACTTTTAGGATTGCTTAAAATAACCAAAGCAAATGACACGCGCAAGGGCAACGTTAAAGCAATTGCCACCTGTAAGTCCAGAATAATGTTAGATTTTTAAAAATTTTATTAAATTTTTTATCAAATGTTTTATATGTGTGTGAGATTCAAACATGTGGATCTCATGTGATAAAATATTATAAAATTTTTAAGATCTCTAAGTATTTTGATAAGTCTAACTATTATATTTATACGCAATATATATATATATATATATATTATATATAAACAATAGTTGATAAGATTAGCATGCCCTTTGTGATAGTATTTCGTCAATAAAGAAAGTAGAATGGCATGCCAAGTGTCCTTGATTTAACTGTTCGATGGAGTAGGTTTGATCTGTCCAGCTTAAAAAAAATAAAATAAGATAATATATTGTTTTAAATTTCAGCCTCTCAAATTAACAATCGACGACTGTACGGTACTGTTCGATAAAATTAAATATTAAATTTTTTTAAATTGAAAATTATTTGATAAAAATTTAAGTACTGAATTAAAATAAATTATTTGATATGTATAAAATTAAATTTAAAATTTTATTATTTTGAATTACATATTTTAATATTTTATATTTTGATGGTAGTGGCGGTAATGGTGACAGTGACATAGTGGTGATAGTAATGGTAGTAATGATGGTATTGATAGCAAAGGATTGTTTTGTTTATGATATTAATGAGACGGTAATGGTGGTGGTAACGGTATTGACGGCGATGATAGCAGTGACGGTGACATGATTGTGGTGGTGGTTAAATATATGGTAATGGTAGTGGTAACGGTATTGATGGCAATGATAGCAGTGACGGTGACATGATTGTGGTGGTGGTTATAGTAATGGTGATAGTGGTGGTGGCGGCGACATGATAACAGTGGTGGTGATAATAGTAGTGATGTAGTGGTGATAGTAGTAATAGTGACAGTGACCTGATGGTGGTGATGGTAGTGGTAATAGTGAACAGTGACATAATGGTGGTGGTTGTGATGGTAGTGGTGGTGTTGTGCTGTATAGTGGGATAAGTTTATAATAATATTTATTGATATTATATTTAATATTTATAAATTTTGTCAGAATTAAGTGAATTTTATATTACTTAAAAAGATTTTAAATTTAAGTCTATGTTTTAAGAAACCTTAAATTTTTAAACAATATCAATTATAATTATCAAACGGACTTATTTAATTACATTAACCCATTCAATTTTAAAAGCTGAAATTATATTACCAAACACCTCCTTCTTTGCAAACTTCTAGTGGTTCTATATCTACCTCGCAAATTTATAGGGTTTTAAGTTTGGAATGTTTAGCTTTTGTGATTTGATTTTACGGTCTCTCCAGGTGATAACGTTTCCGTTGATACTCCTCTTTCGATTATATTACGTTTTTCAAAATTAAATTTAAATTTTAAAAGATTTGTGAAATTTATCACGAATTTTATTTTGATTATTTAAATTATTTATTTTATAAAAAATTCACATATATAATCTATGAAAAAATAGATTATTTAGATTAAGAATAAAGCTTGAGACCCCACCCCCAGTGACCCCAATGACCCCCCAGTGCCAGCTGGCACGCAGCGTCATTGGAAGGAAAGAAAAAAAATATTTTTGGCCTACTGGGGGTGCTGGGTCCCTAGCACCAACTGATTAGATAATTGTAATATTTTTATTTTATAAATATTTATCTTTACAAAAAATAATTAATTTTAAAAATTATACTTATCGTTTAATTTTTAGAGAAAAACAATAAATATGAAAAAAAAATTATGAACTATATGTTAGCATAATTTCTTTTAAAAGAATATATAAACTGTCCTACAAAATAAACTATTTCATTATCTATAAATAACACAAACGTATGTTGGGCTCCTCCAATTTTTAAATATTTAAATTTAAATTTGAGAAAAAACTCAACTCTAAAATTATTTCTCTTGCATGAATTTTACCGGAATAAAAAAAAAATAGTCGTAATTCAATTGATACTCATATAAAAAAATCTCAATCATATTAAATATTTTAAATAAATTTTATGAGATTTTAATAATATTATTAATTAATGGAGTCACATTCTTGTAATTATTTTTGACTAATTTAATTCTTAAATATCTAATTGTTTTTAATTTGGTCAAATTCTCTAGCGTCAGTTGAAATTTTGGTGTTGGTGTAAGGGTCTAGCTCTTCTTCAATTTGGAAACGGATTGGATGGTATTGATAGGCCACGGTGGGATCAACTCTGGATACATCTCGATGATTCAAACTGTTTAATGTGTAGAACTTGTCGATTACATTATTTCTGTAAAAAATTATGCTAATCTGATATCGATAGTCACTTGAAACATTTTGTGATTCCATCTAGAGGATTGACGATTTTGTGATTCCATCTGGAGGATTGACGATTTTCGCCCGTTTGATGAGCCTCATTTTTTCCATTTTGACTTGCTCGATGTTGGAACTGAAAAAGATGAACGACTTGGGCGAAAATTGAAGCTGCTAGGACTGTACGTCTCGATGATTCAAACTGTTTAATGTGTAGAACTGGTCGATTACATTATTTCTGTAAAAAAATTATGCTAATCTAATATCAATAGTCACTTGATCAACTTACATTTGTGTCGACGATTTATTTTTAAAATCATAATTGCTATGAAATATATGTAATCAAACTATTTTTTCAAGTAACCTACTTTTCAAATTATTTAGCAAACTAGCCGACTTTTTATAAAATGTAAGTTGAAAATGCAGTTTCATATTAACATAAACAATGATATTGTAGACGTAGACTATATCAATATGAAATTGTACCTTCAAGATGTGATGAAATTGAATTTTGAACTGACAATTTTAAAAATTCAGTGTAGACCGCCAAAACTCTCACTCTGCGCGTCCCCCCTTTCGGAGAGGGCGCAGATTTGGGTTCTAGCTACTACAGTTCAGACTCCTGTCACGGTTCTGAATCTAATCTCACAAAGTGCAATGTAAGACTGATAAATCACCAAAGAGTCCAAATCCGGCAAATCGTTTTGGAAAATCGATTTTAATCAAAAAGCGCCAAACATGGATTGCTTTGCCAGATTTTAGACTCGCCACCTAAATATTTTGTTTTGGAAAATTTAGGAAACCCCGACTTGTGCCTAAGGCCACGTGTCCGTCATCACCAAAGTTGCCTCGGCTCGGGAACTTGGGTACGAGAGGGGAAGTCCTGAAATGATGAGCAGCCCTGCTCGCCCAATCAAAGGATCAGCCTCTACTACTCATGATATGTTGCTTTTGAAAACACATGTGTTCTTATTCCGGTTATTAATCTATTTCGGCTATTAATCTAGAATTACTACGTGATGCGCACGGCATACAAATATAGACTAAATCACTCAATTTGGAACAAAACATCTCATGTTTGTTTTTCGAAAATGGTTTGAAAGTACTACTCGCAAGTAGGCTAAAACAAGGATTTGCCACTCTGCAAAGTGGGCTTAAAACTCACAATCAATGAATTGTCCCAATTCAAGCAATGAAGCCTTCATCCACAGGCATTCATGCAGTTAATCACTTAAACACATAGTCTCATGGCAAGCATGCTAAACATGGCAATCACTCACACCCATGTATGGCTAAAGCATAAACACTTACAGTGTACTCCGAGCTAAAACAGAAGCTAGTTAGTAATCAATGCATGATCCTAGCTATATCAACAATGCCTAATGCAACACATGCATTAATGCGACTAAGTAAGCTCGGCTATCTAAGATGGCATATGAATGCAACACTCGATAACATGCTTTGAAACCCGTATTCAAGTAAGTATTGAAATTCAATGCAGTTTGAATGATGCGCCGAGCCCGGTGCATGCAATACGAATGAATGATACACGCATGCAAAGCATAAGTATGCTAATTGAAACATGCCCTAAAACTAACCATCAAAAACTGGTAAATAAAATGGAGAAAGATGTGAGGTTGGAAGACATTCACACACACACGCACACTTATTACAACATTTGCCCTCCCAACGGAGGGTCCGAATAAATAAAAGCTAAGTTACGCTACTTATTACAGATCAATTAATTAACTATGCTAAGCTAACTAATTACAAACCAAATTGAAACTAGTTATGCTAAGCTAATTAGAATATTACAATAATGAATTAAATTAGCTAAATACATTAACTAATTAATTACAAAAACGACAAACTAACTAGCTAAATAAAGCAGTTAAAATGGCCTCGAGGGGAGAGAGATATGCATGCTCAGTTTACTTCGCCCGAAAATGCATCGCCTTGCCATAAGTTGGCTCTGTTTGCACTCGTAGTGACCTCGGAGCATTGAACACACTTTCAGGTTGCATCTGCCTCAAAACAGGAGCATTTTGGAAAAATTTGCTACAAGTGGCCAGCCTGCCACTTTAACTGGTCGGCAGACTACTACAACTAGCCAGCAGGCCACTACAACTGGCCGGCAAACTAGTGCAAGTGGTCGACCGGCCACTTCCTTTTCCAGAACCTCAATTTTGCTGCAATAGAGATCAACAAAGGCACAACAATGCATTTACAAAGGAAATGTGTGTGCAACCACTCTCCTTATCAATTCTCAAGCTCAAATGAGCGTAGTACTCGACTCTCAAGCCACCAATCATGCATCTCAATGCATGATGGCCAAAGATCCAAGCTCGCACAATATTAGTGAATGCACAAACAACACATAAGAGCCTCCGTCTCTATCATGCATGATCAAGAGGGTTGGCGACCAAGAAACACAACACATTTCATCACTTTGAGTATGAAACGTGCCACATTCCTTTTGTTTGGATTAACATCCAATCCAAACACAATGCGATGCATACAACATACCTATCTATCAATACTAAAGTGGCATGCACAAGATTCTATCATGCAAGCAATACATGCAAGACGTGTTTAGAAGCTAAGGCATCAACGCTAATGAAGTACATTACACATGAGGCATGCACTACAATGCTCAAGTGATCAAACCACATATGGATAGACCTAAGATGCTCCAAAACAGTGGCCAATACACACTAAGATTTAGGCACAAAAAGCAAGGAATGCATGCTCATTCGTTTGCTCGCCAGCAAGGCACAAAGCTTAATTTCAAACACATTGAAAGAGTGACATATATGAGAGCATGACAGAAGCACTGAAATCATATGCCAAATGATGACATATCATGCAAACGACACAGGTATAGCACGTTAGGGTCCTTAAGCATTAAAGCTAGTAAAGTACACAACACTAGGGCTATACAATACAATGCTCAATGGAAAAAACCAGCCCTAAACAGACCCCATGCATGCCAAGACAATGGCCAAAATGCTCTGAAATGATAGCATGAAAGGCAAGCAAATGATGTTCATGCAATGACTCATCAACAAGGCATAAGGGCACAACTCTTAAACACAATTAAAGAGTGATAAACATGAGAGTTTAACAAGGCTATGTGCTCTGAAATTATGTTTTTAATGATGCCATATCACATAAACATCACAAATAAGGCATGCTAGGAAGCCTAAGACACAGGGCTAGTAAGGGGCACTACACAAGAGGCATGCAATACATGGCACAAATGATTAAACCAGCTATGGACAGAGCTCAATTAGGCCAAAACAAAGACCCAAACATGTTGACATGGCAGCCCAGAAGCCTAGGCAAGCAAGCATACGTATTGGCTCATAAACGAGGCATAGGGCACAACTCATAAGAGCTATTAAAGAGTGGAATATGTGAGAGTGTGACTATGCTATACACACTGAAATCATGTGAGAAATGAGGCTAAGGCATGCAATCACCACAAGTCAAGCATACAGGAGGCTTTTTTAAACTCAAAGCTAGTGGAGGCCACTTAAACTACAACCATGCACAACAAGTCTCACATGGCCAAGACCACCCAAAACAGAGTTAAGGCATGCTAAAATAATGGTAAAAGCATGCTGAAATAGAGCTAATACAAGCTAGGATTAGCGACATGAAGCATGATGCATGCTAGGCCAACAAAAAGGATTACACTACAAGTGCAAAAACCAAGCAAGAGGTGACTCCACCAACCAAAATCAGAGTTAAGGCATGTCAAAATAACACCAAAAACATGTTGGAGATGAGCCAATACATGTTAGAATAATGGACCAAAGCATTAAGCATACAAGGCTAATTTGCAAGAATTACACTACAAGTGTAAGAAGCAAGCAACCAATGACCAAACCAACCAAAAACAGAGCTAAGGAAGGTCCAACAAGTCACAAAAACAAGCTTGAGCTAAGTCATAAAAGAGTAAAAGAGCATGCTCAAGTATGAGGCCAACAATGCATACAAGCAAGACAAAAGGAGAGGGGGATCACCCCCTCCTATTTTGGACCACAAGAGCAACTTTTTACCACTGAAATTCCTCTGAGTTTCAGTGGTAGAAAGGCCATGCAAGGGAAGAATCAAAAGCTTAGAGAGAATGGCTCAAAAGCTTAGCAAATAAGGCATACAAGGGGGTGAAACACCCCCAACTCCCACAAAGCCTTAAACAACCATCTTAAACACTTAAAAACAGAGTTTTTTGTAGTTGAAAACTAGACCAAAATAAGCATGCAAAGGTGGTTTAAACTAGTATACAACAAACAAGCTTAAAAGGAAAAGAAGCTTACCCTTGTAGCAAAGCAAGAAGGCAGCAACTTCAGCAACAATTTTGGACCAAAACCAATGCTAAGACCTCAAAATAAGCTCCAAGGTACCTCAGCTCCAAAGTTATGGTGTTTGACTAGGTGTTTGTGGGCAAAAGTGTGAAGAAATAACACTTCTAAGCACAAAATATAGAGAGAGTGTGAGAACTCTAGAGAGGGGGGGATATTTTTGCTCTGGAAATGCTGAACCCCTCTCAAGCAGGGAGGAAGCTCCCCTTATATAGGCCAAGCAAACCAAAAGGCTTGCTCAATCCCTCCATACACGTGTATGGAGGATGAATTTAGTGAGCCACAGCTAGCTCAAAAGATCTACAAATATCTAAAAAGGAGAAAAAGTGGTTGTCGGCCAGTTGGCCGGCCAGCCACTTCAAGTGGCCTACAAAGGAGAAAAGTGGCCGGCAAGGCCCTCCTCTCCCCAAGGCAAGAGGCAACAAGGGTTGGCACAAAAAATAAGGCCAAAACACAAAGTGTTAAGAGGCCTAACAACAAGGCACTCAGCTGAGGCCTTCGGGCGCTCGAAACAAGCACAAACATACGCAATCATCGCATGCACAAATGATGACATCTGAGTCTTAAGGTTGGTCAAAAATGGGGTGTCTATAGTTGCCCCTCTTTGACAGAACTCAGAAGTCATGAAATGACGGGAGTGAATGTCAAAGCCCATAGACAACCCATTTTTTGACAAGGCCGAAGACTTAGACAAATAGGCAAGATAACAAAATAGGTGTGCCCGCAGGCAGGGGCAAAATGCAAATGACATGCACAATGCAGAACATAACTTATGATTATTCAAAGAGGGCTGTAAAGAAACATCTAGATGCAAATGTTATGCAAAAAAATGCTACAGCAAACTCGTACATAAGAAAGTAAGTAAACATGCCACGCGCGGGAATTACAGACCGAACTACACTTCATGCAGAAAGGATGTAAGAAAATTAACCAATCTTCACCGTGCCTCACACGGGGAAAGTTCAAAGTGATTGAAGGGAACACCCAAAGTCCTAAATGAGACATCTCCTAGCGTATCAAACGCGAAAGGAGAAGGACTGTGCAAGAAAGTGCAGTCATCCAAACGTGTGTCAAACGCGAAAGGAGAAAGGTACATCCAAACGCACGTCAAACGCGAGTGGAGAAAGATACGTCCAAATGCGCGTCAAACGCGAGTAGAGAAGGGTACGTCCAAACGCATGTCAAATGCAAAAGGAGAAAGGTACGTCCAAACGCATGTCAAATGTGAAAGGAGAAGGATACATCCAAATGCATGTCAAACGCGAGTGGAGAAAGGTAACCGAACGCGTGTCAAACGTGAACATGTGTGATAGACAGCAGTCAAACTGAATCGGAACTTCTCTGAATGAACCGTACATACAATATCGTCTGGTTTCACCAACTTCAAATGAATCATATATACAATATCGTGCCTGCAAAAAAGAGAAACTTTGATAGGTACAATATAATAGAAACACATGTTTCACATTACATCAAGATATAATCTCCATAAACACGTGCATATGCAATGTGCAAGTGAAACGGTGCATAACAATGCAAGTGGAAAGTGCATAACAATGCAAGTAGAAGTGGTGCATAACAATGCGAGCGAAGTGGTGTATAATAACGCAAGGGAGACGTGCATAACAATGCAAGTGAAATGGTGCATAACAATGCAACGAACGATGCATAACAATGCAAGTAGAAACGGTACATAACAATGCAATGGACGATGCATACCAATGCAAGTGAAACGGTGCATACCAATCAATGCATATTCGATGCAATATGCTCAACGAAGAAATGCACGTCTTAACAAGACCGACTCAGTCGTGACCTCTGATTTACCTCTCGGAGGGGTTACAATGTACTCTAAAAGGATACACCTCGTGTGTGCTAGCTGATGATGAGCTACGCATCGAAGACATGAGTTGAAACTTCCGCAGAAACATTTTGAGCTGAAAAAGTGGGCTCTTCTTGTACTTTCTTGGGAACCAGGGACTCAAAACAGTCTGAAAACACTCAGAGAGAACACTGGACACCTGCCGGCCACTTTTCAACCTTGCCAGCCATTTTTCTCAACTGTCGGCTACCTTAGTGGACAGCCGACCACAAAAGCTGGCCGGCCGACTAGTTTAGGAAAAATCGGGGCAGTTTGGTCTTTCAACGCACGGGTCTTTAAAAACACAACACCAAATCACTTTTGTTCACACATCCGTTGCCGAAAAACCTTTCTCCTTGCTCCTAGGTACTTTTTCTCTCTCAGATCCACACTTTATACACATATTCCAGCACCCCCGCGAAGTTAATTCACGAAAAACTTTCGATTCTCTTCGTTTTGAACCGACAAAAGTTGTTTTCGGAGGCTTTTTCTTCATTTTCACCATTCGAGGTATATTTCTCTCAACTTTGACTTGAGTTTGGCGCCCTTTTCCCAGGCTTTGACTTTTTGACTTTTTCTTTTCCCGACAGTTGACTTTTGGTTGACTTTTTGCATTTTGCTCATTTTTGCCCATTTTTGCCTATCTTTCACCCTCTTTGCAGATGACAGATGACGCGCCCCGCGATGGGGGTCCTCCAGGAATGGAGGGGGGAGACAGACCATGTCTCGTTGCCGCCCTGAGTTCTGCCATTTGATCCAACGGCCTACCACCCTGAGGTACACGTGCCACCACCGTGCACGGTGCGTCACTTTACCGGATTTGCGTGGCGTGCGCCCGCAGATCTCTTGCTACAGGAGCCAGAGTCTCACCTGTCTCACTACACGCCCGAGGTACACACTGCACTTTTACATTTTCTGCGACATACTTTACATTTCTTGCATAGTTCGCACTTTTGCACTGTACTTGATCTGCTCATTCTGAACACATGTACATATTGTAATCCTGCCCATTCTAAACACTTTCACACACTGTATTTTTGCTCATTCTGAACATTTTCACACTATACTTTTGCTCATTCTGAACATTTGTACATACCGTATTTCTGCTCATCCGTGCAGGTTGACTCCCGCTTCACCCGCGGGTACGAGACCACCACAGCGAGGGAGTGGTACTTGGAGCTCCCTGGCGGTGTCCAGCAGATCATAGACGAGGCAGGGTTCGGCCTGTTCTGAACTGGACTCTCGCATCTCTTTGGGTGTAGGACCGTCTTGGGTGCATTGGTAGAGAGATGGTGGGACACCACCAACTCCTTTAATTTCTCTACCACGGGGGATATGACTATGACCCCGTTCTACTTTGCGATGTTGACAGGCCTTGAGGTGGGAGGCCAGCCGATCCTATATAACGCCAATATGGGTGAGTGGGAGGCAGTTTGGACCTACTTATTGGGAGTACATCCGCTCATTTATCTCGTATCAGGCTCCGTCTGGTATACTTGGTTTGTCGACCACTTCAGAGGGAGAGAGCCCACGACGATCGCAGAGACGGAGTAGTACGCTCGTGGTTTTCTCATGTTCCTTTTTGGCATGACTCTGTTCGCCGACAGGTCGAACACTGTGGGGCTGTATTTGCTAAGCGCCTTAGTGGACCTGTCCCAGGTGCGACATTACGATTGGGGAGGTGCCGCCCTCGCCACTCTTTATTGCTATATGAGCTCAGTCTCCTGCAGGAGCGGGAACAGAGTAGCCAGCTACTGGAGAGCCTGGGAGGTATGCTTTAATTTTCAACTTTACATTCCTGATGTGCTTTCTGCTTTGCACTTTCTGCACACACTGCACACTGCACACACAGTCTCATTTCTTTTCTGCACACTGTACCATACTCTACTTTCTGCATTATCTGTATGTTGTATTTTCACTACCACCCTTCTATTTTTCACAGCTGTGGGTATACGCCTACTTCTCATTGCTTGCACCTGAGCTAAAGGTCGAGACACCTCCAGATGTACCTTACTCACGTCGCTACGACAGACGGTGCCAACCGAGGGCCCGAGAGACTCTTCCCTATCTGCGCCAGTTTTTTGACACAGTGAGTCCAGCTGAGGTAATTCAAAATTCACAGTTTTCTCTTCGCTTCTAGCTTTACTTCATTTTGTATATCTACTGGCAACTAATCCACTTGCTGTCTGTAGATTACATGGCAGCCCTGGGAGGTAATGCCAAAGTTCACCCGATTCCATTTCGCTGGAGCCCGGGGCGCCTGCTGATTCTGGAACTTGTTCGAGGGACTGGTGGGCCAAGCTTGGTTTCTTGGAGAGCGCTTCAGGCGCCAGACATTGGGCTTGGAGTTTCAGTCGATCCCTTTGCCACCTCCACCATCCATGCGGAGCATAGAGAGTATCTTCCCCCCAGGAGCTCACTGATGTTATACAGGGCATGAATACAGATCAATGCATTGAGGATGGGGACTATACAGCCTACATCGAGGCATACCTCATGCCTCCATTAGCAGGTGCTCGTGCTCCCACATGGAGGACAGTTGCTACTGCTTCGTCGAGCAAGGCTAGAGCAGCGGGTACCCCCTCGACGAGCAGGTCTCGAGCACAGAGAGGCAAAGCTAGGGAGATGCCCACCACTAGACAGAGGGCCGGGTGGCCAGACTTGCCTACATCACTGAGTTACCGGAGACGTTCTGGGGAGACTTGCCAGATCCCCATCGAGCCTACACTGGCCGGTCATGCACTTGCTGGAGTTCAGGGCCGGACCCTGGTATGTACCAAACTTTACATTTTGCATATTTACTTCATTTCAATTATGCCTTGTAGAATACTAATCTCTTCAATGCACTTGCAGGCACCGATTGAGTACACAGGACAGGCTCTTGACTTAGTAGCTTCATTGACAGAGATGATGCAGAGGAGCCTGGATCTACTCAGCCTTTACGGGATCCTGGTAATCTTTCTTAAATTTGCATTTCATGCCCTGAAACTCTCCGCTAATGCATTAGCATTTACACAGTTTCGTACTACGCTGATATGATACTTTGCACTAAAACACTGCATTAATACGCTGTTCCCATACACTGCTCACAGCTTACACATACTGCAATCATTTACTGCTTACATCACATCAACTCTTGCATCTAATATACAGCATCTGCCATATATCGCAATTAATACATTCTAACAAACTCTTTCTTCTTTTCAAATCCCTTCCGAGACATCAGCTCCATAAGGTGCCCCAGCAGGAGTGGCGGCAGGACCTTCAATACCACCTCGAGCAGCACACAGCCAAGGGAGACGCCGGAGGCCTACCAGACGTGGTGATGATGACGAGTCCATTAAGGACGAGGAGGCAGCGAGTCCTCACCTAGAGTCAGCCGAGGAGGGGTCCGAGGACGAGAATGGAGATGGTTCTGGCTCAAACAGCGGTGCTAACGGTGACGATGCTCCAGAGTCCTCTCAGGCGAGGAAAAGGGTGAGGAGGACCTCTCAGTCTTGAGTTGGATGGCACCGATTCAGACACTCTTGTTTTTTGCTTTATTTCTTTTTTCACTTTAGTATTAGCACATTGTACAGCCTTAGGCAGTTTTATTTTCTTTAAAACTTTGTACTTTTGTAAAGAGAAACCATGATAGAATGAAAACAGCTTTTTTGTTCAAAAAGTGTTGCATTTGTATTCTAAGCATTCGCATCGCACCATTTTGTGCAAAAATGAGATTAATGAAAATTGAACATGTGTTTATTGCAAAGTCAGGTAGTGAACCGACACAAGAAGCAAAACAAAACAACTTAAAGAATAACTCGATAAGCAAGACAACAATTCGGTAAACAAATTACAACAACTCGATAAGCAAAGCTCAAAAACCCTATAAGCAAAACTTAACAACTCGATAAAAAAACTCGGTAGATTGATAACAACTCGATAAACCAAGATAAACAACACAATAAACCAAGATAAACAACTCGACAAACAAAAGTGACAAACTTAAGGACAAGTCGCCAAAACCACAGCAGAACGCGTCCAGAGTGGAACAAAACACAGAGTTTTTAGCACTCCCAGCACATGGACAAACTAAGACAAATCTGCTGGGGACAAACAGTGGCTGCCAACCACTTATAGCCATTGTCGGCCACTTTTTTCTCCTGTAAACCACTTAAGTGGCCGGCCGGCCAGTTAAGGTGGTCGGTCGGCTGCTTAAACTGGCCGGCTGGCCAGTTTTTCTGGGAATCTCTAGATTTCTGCCATCTGTCCTCCACTCAATGCTCTATCTTCTATAAAGGTTCCAGCTTCATGGTTCCCTCATTTGAACTCCATTTCTCCCCCAAATGGAAGCATTTCTTGTCCAAAACCTCACGAATTGGATTGCAAACTTGGATGGCTCGGAAAAGTTGAACTTCAGGGGTTTCGGAATAAATGCACTATTCATGCTGAGCCGCACCCCGCTGCGTTTTCCGTCCCTCCATGCCGCAGCAAGGTATTGAAATCCGGTAACTCATGTTTTTAGCTTTGGCGGACAAGAGATGTGTCCCACTTTTGAAGACTTCCAAGCTTTGATGGAGTCCGAGCATGAGAAAGAGATCTTGACCCAATTCCGTTTTGGCCACGTCCAAGCTCTAGGACGGATGTGTGGGCTTACTTCGCATGACGCTCGATCTTTGATTTCTGACGGGGAATTGGACATCCCCAGCTTGATTCATCGGTTTTCTGGTGCCGGTGACTGCGGCGATCATTACTGGCAAGGTTTTCGGCGACATGCGCTCTACTTGTGCATGTTGTCCCATTTCTTGCTGGCCCCAGGCTCCGGAGGGTCTAGCGTCCGTTTGATTGAGGTTGCCCAAGGTTTAAAAGAGGGCAAGAGCTATATTGCCATGACGCTAGCTGAGACACTGATGGGTTTGGATGCCTTCCATCGCCGGGAGACAACTAGATTCGCGGGGAGTCCACTACTGCTACAGGTAATGTTTCCCACCCTATCTCACATATATTTATCACATCACTCGGCCCTCAGGCTCTATTTTTTTCTCAAAACCCTTTTCTCTCTTTTCTCTCCACGTACACCTCTCTATTCTTTAATCTCTCATTTTTCATCCCTCCCCAGATGTGGTTGATGGACAAGTTGAGAGTGGTGGCCTCATGCCCAGCATATTCAGCTCGTGGCTATTTCTTCTGACAACACCTAGTCGATGCCCCAGATGAGGGATGGTGGTGCGAATGGATGTGCAGTCTGTCCACTATCAACATTGCGTGGTGCTGCCCCCGGCTCAATCTGCTGGCGATGAGTTACAGCATGTCTAGGCAACCGGGCATTCAGCTAATCGGCCTGACTCACTGTGTCTTTTACTTCCCATTTCGATTCTGGTGCCAATTTGGGAATGATCAGACTTGCTCGGAAGAGAGGATAAAGTACCCTACTGTATTTCTAGTCTGAGGCACACAACTAGCTCGGTATGCCACAGCATGGAGGATGAGAGAGCTTCTGGCCCCCGCTCCCACTTTCAGTTGCATCCTTTCTGATGAGTGCATAGCTTGGCTTAATGAAGAGGCACAGGTTGGGCCTACTTTGGCATCAGAGGCTTCCATAAGCTTTGGGAGGGGAAGCAGGAACACCTGACTATGCCCCAAATTTATTTGCTTTAATCAGTACTTTCAAGTTTTCTCTATCAATGTAATAAAAAACAACTTCAATTTGTATTCAAGAGTAGGAGAACTCTGTACTGAAATCAGTGTAATTGAAGGTTGTGGGTACTGAAAATTTTCTGTTTGGTCCAAAAATGGTCTAAGTCGTAAAAAGATTAATTTGAGCAAAATCAACTTTTATTAAAACTTTTCAAAACCATTTTCGATATGGATCAAAACTGGACACGCCTGAGATCTATCACTGAGATATACAACCCCTGATCCAAAACAACTGGAAAGTTGCCCCTAGTCTAAACAGCATTGCAACCGAGCTCTTGAACGCAGAATAGACAAAGATGACCCAAAACAATCACATGGACAGAGTTGATTTGGAAGTGTTTATGGCTAGACTTCAGAATGAAGTTGCCTACGTATCCCGAAGATGGGAATCAAGCCTTACGTAGTTCGGTTCAGGTTCACTCGTGTATTAACCCTCTCTTTTTGCGCTCTAACTTTTGCCAAGACCGCCCTTTCTGGGTTTTCAACCTTGCGAGCTCAGTTTTTATTATTTCAAATTTTTCATGCTCTAATTTTTGCCTAGGTCGCCCTTTCAGGTTTTTTGCCTAGCGTGCCACTCAGGGATAGTATTTCTTCAACTTGTCCATGTTGATCGGTTGGGAGAACTCAAGGCCATCTAAATCCATCGGAATGACAGCTCCACCCAACCAGATAGACTTGATGATGTAAAGGTCAGTCCAATTAGGTCTGAACTTGTCCCTAGGGTCGTGGATGTGAGCTCGGTTGTCTTTAAGCACCAAATCCCCCTCTTTCAAATTCCTGGACTTAACCTTCTTGTTGAAAGCCCTGGAAATTCTTCGTTGATAACCCTGGATATGATACAGTGCTTTCAGCCTTCTTTCATCAAACAGCATGAGTTCTCCGTAATGACGGAACCTCAACTTCAATAGGCAGAACAGCCTCCATCCCATAGACTAAGGAATGCGGAGTTGCCCTAGTAAAAGTTTGAATTGAAGTCCGATAGCCCCAAAGAGCAAATGGCATCTTATTTGGCCAGTTCCTGTAGGTTTCCACCATCTTCTGCAGAATGTGGTTGATGTTCTTGTTGGCGGCCTCAACAGCTCCGTTGGTTTGCGGCTGATATGTAGATGACTTATGGAAAGCCACGTTATATTTCTCCAACCAGTTGATCACCTTCTTCTTGAAGTGGGAACCATTATCCGAAATAATCTCATTCGGGACCCCATAACGACAGATAATGTTGTTCCTGATGAACTTAGCAACATGTGACGCCTTCATCACCGCGTAAGATTGGGCTTCAACCTACTTCATAAAGTAGTTTATCGCTACCAAAATATACTCATGCCCGTTGGACCCCTTCGGAGTGACAGCCCCAATCACATCAATCCCCCAAACTGAAAACGGCCATGGTGAAGTCATGTTGTACAGCTTTGATAGCGGAATGTTCATGCGGTTTGCATGGATCTGGCATTTGTGGCATCGCCGGACAAAGCCAATACAATCCTCCTCCATGGTTGACCAGTAATAACCCTGTCTAAGGATCTTCCGAGCTAGCATCACCCAGCTCATGTACGCTCCGCACTCTCCTCCATGGATGGCCTCCATCATGTGCTTGGACTCTTCAGCATCAACACACAATTTGTGCATCCCCAGATGACCCCTCTAGTACAGTTTACCCCCGCAGACGATGAACTGAGCAGCCATTCTTCGAATTGCCCTCTTATCTTTGGCATTTACCCCTGGTGGATAGGCCTCCTTTTCCAAAAACTTTCAAATGTTGTAATACCAGGGGTTTTGATCTTGTACTTCATCTATGGCAGCAATCAGCTCGTAGGTCGGCACGAATTTCTGTTCAATTATGATCGGACGCATCCTGACTCCAAAAGGGATGTCTATCATAGAAGATAGAGTTGCTAATAAATCGGCATACCCGTTATTCTCTCTTAACAGATGGGTGAAATTCAGTTTCTCAAACCGAGGAATTAGAACGTCTAAGGTCTGGTGATAAATTCTCATCTTTTCTTCTTTAACTTTCCAATCTCCTTTAGCATGAGATACAACAAGGTTCAAGTCCCCGATAACATCCAACGTTTTGCCCCTAGTTCCAAGGCGGCTTCCAGCCCAGCAATACATGCCTCATACTCTGCCTCATTGTTCGATACTTTGAACCGGAGTTTGAATGCTAAGGGTATACGGGAATTGTCGGGTGCTATCAGCAACACCCCTATCCCATACCCGTACTGGTTTGACGCTCCGTCAAAGTACATCGTCCAAGTCTCCTCTTCGACATGCAGAATGGCCCATCTGGGAACAGATATTCAACTGCTTTATCCCCTTCAACTGGGTGGTCAGCTAGGAACTTCGCCACCGCTCTCCCTTTCACTAACTTGCGCGTCACGTACTTCAGATCAAATTCGAAAAGCAGAAGCAACCAATGGGCTAGCTTACCTGTAAGTGCCAGTTTCTCGAAGAGATATTTGATGGGATCTAATCTCGAAACCAGTATTACAGAGTGAGCTAACAGGTAGTGCCTCAGCTTCCTGGTAGCCCATACCAAGGCTAGACAAGCCTTTTCCAGCGGTGTGTAGCGGGTCTCGTAATCCATCATTTTCTTACTCAGGTAGTAGATAGCCTTCTCCACTTTGCCCTCAGACTCCTTTGCAAGCATGCAGCCCATTGTCGTTTCAGTCACTAATAGGTATAGAATCAAAGGTTTCCCCGGCTCAGGCGGTGACAACACAAGTGGGTTCTGTAGATATTGCTTGATCTGCTCAAAAATAACTTGGCATTGGTCGTCCCATTAGAACTTCTTTCCTTTCTTCAGGAGACCAAATAGTGGTTCACAAGTCAAGGTTAATTTTGCAATAAACCGTCTTATGAATTGTACTTTACCCAGAAAGCCTCGCACCTCCTTTTCAGTCCTTGGTGGTTGCATTTCTAAGATGGCCTTGATTTTAGAAGGATCGACCTCGATACCCCTTTGTGTGATCAAGAACCCCAGCACTTTCCCTGCTGTAACACCAAATGTACATTTCTGAGGATTGAACCAGAACTGATACTCTCTGATCCGTTGGAAGAATTTTTGCAAGGCGGTGTAGTGGCCCTCTCTTTCCTTAGACTTGACAATCATGTCGTCCACGTACACCTCAACCTCTTTATGGATCATATCGTGCAAAATCATGGTCGCAACCCGTTGATATATAGCCCCAGCATTCTTCAGCCCAAACGGCATCACCCTATAACAATAAGTTCCCCACGGGGTAGTGAAAGCATTTTTCTCCATATCTTCGGGTGCCATCAAAATCTGATTGTAGCCTGAAAACCCATCCATGAACGAGAGCAGCGCATGCCCAGTAGTGAAGTCCACTAATTCATCGATATGAGGCAGAGGAAAGTCGTCCTTCGGACTGGCTTTGTTCAAATCCCTGAAGTCCACACATACCCGAATTCTGCTGACTTTCTTCGGCACCGGAACTATATTGGCCAACCAAGTTGGGTACTCAGATACTAACAAGAACCCTGCGTCAATCTGCTTGGTGACCTCTTCTTTGATTTTCAGAGCTTAGTCCGGGCGGATCCTTCGGAGCTTCTGCTTAACAGGTCAGGCCTCTGGGTCAAGAGGGATCCAGTGCTGTACAATCTCAGGATCGATTTCAGGCATGTCTTCGTAGGACCACGCAAAAACATCTTTGAAATCTTTTAATAAAGCGACTAAGCGCTCACGTTCCTCAGAAGATAGCGTGGACCCGATCTGGACCAGCCGCGGGTCCTTCTCAGTACCAACATTAATTGTGGTGATTTCATCAACCAAAGGCTTTACAAACCTCTCATGCTCTTGACCAAGCAAATATTTCAAAACCGGAGGAATTTTTTCCTTGTCGTTTTCATCAAAATTTTGAAAGTCTTGATTAATGTAATAAATTAAAGGCACAAAAAAGTACTCAGAAGCCACAGCTGTACCATTCTCATTAATAACATCCAGTCTGCCTGATTTCTCTGTTACAACAGACTCAAAGGAAAAAGAAATAGACGACCTAGACAGGATAGTGGCATCCGGGTTATCACCCCCAAAATTACCGGACTCAGACTCAGAAGAGATGGAATCTGATTCTGACTCCACAGACTCAGTAGAATCAGATTCCGGCTCACTACTTGACCCGGAATTGCTCGATAAAAAGCCCTCCTCGTACTGCCAGATGAAGGAGGGTACGATGGATGCATTGAGAATGCCTGAAGATGGGCCCACAGCCGCTTCATCCCCGATCATGGAAACTGAGAAGTTATCCCCCAAGCACTCCGGTACGATTGAGGATCTGAAAGGAGACAAGCCAGCGCTACCCCCATCTCAATTTCTGTGCTCTCGGAATCCTCCTCTTGCACTGCTCAGCCTCAACTAGTGGGTCTGTCTGCTCTTCGACAACTTCATCCCCGAACAACTGAAGATTAAAAAAGATTTCAAAGCCGGGCAAGCGCAACCTCTCTACGTTTAGCCATGGCTTTGGAAAGCCGCAGAACGGGAAATCTTCCCCTTCCTGGACAAAGCGTCCATTCAGGGTTCCCCGGATAGGTCTGTGCATCAACTCGTAATGCTTCCCAGCTTGTTTGGCTCTGACTCTTCTGGCCATCTCTCTTCCTTTCCTCGCCCAATCCTCTTTGGTAGGCAAATAACCTAAGCCAAAGGTATATGGGTTATACGACACTTCGGCCGATGCTGCAACGCCCTTCCGGCCACTTCGCCCCAATCCCATCCCGGGCATGTGCTGAAGCTTGTTCATAAGGTAGACAAATTGTGCACTGACGTATAGCCCCTCATCAACAGCTAGCATATCCTATACAACTCGAGCCTCAACTAGGGTGAATCCTGATAGAAATACATCCTCCGCGCCATGCTCAATCTCCAGAACTGGTGTAGAAACCTCTGGCGGTGGATGTATCGAAGAATTTCCTAAAACGATTGCCACCCCTTTTCGATGGGGGTACTTCAGCATTTGGTGTAAGGTGGAAAAGAAGGTTTTCACCTGGTGTAGCCACGGCCGCCCAAGGAGCAGATTGAAGGTTGTTGGAACATCCAAAACATGAAACTTAACATCCTACTACCCTGGACCAACCTGAGTCTTAATCCGTACGATCCCCATCACCTCTCGGCTAGTATTATCATAGGCTCGAATCACCTGGGCCGTAGGCACGAAATCCGCGGGCTTCAACCCAATAGCATACGCCGTTCTCGACGGACATACATTGATTGTGGACCCCGTGTCAACTAGGACCACCGGTATCCATTTCTCTCTACACTCTACAGAGATGTAGAGTGGTTTGTTATGATCTGAGCCCTCGGGCGGTAGTTCTTTGTCAGTGAAGGTCAAGGTCGGGGAAGCTCCTCCCGGGAAAACCAGCCCTACCAACTGCTCAGGAGTTGTATCACTTGAAAGCTTGGCCCTATCCATGGCTATAAGGACAGCTTGTCTGTGAACCCTCGAGGCCATAAGCAGTCCCCAGATTGAGATGTTTGCTTGGATTTTCTTAAGCTGCTTCAGTACAACCTCCTCCTCCAGCAGTTTTTTCTTCTGCCTCTCCGATTCTTTGTCTTTCCCAGACGCCTCCGGCTGGTCTAAGTGTGGGGGCTTGAAATACCGCCCACTCCTAGTCATATGGTCAACCTCCTCAATGTACCAGGTGTTGGTTCTGCCCCCAATCTTCGTTAGTATGGGCAAGATGCAAGTCGTCATCTTCCCACCACATGCCATCGGCAACCGACAGACAGCCGTCCAGTTTCGTTGCAACTGTTTCTATGCTCACAGCGCATTCCGTCCCTACAGGGGCCTTGGCTTTTCTAGCCCTTTCATCATTCTCGATTTTCTCTTGCTCAAGCCGCTTCAATGCAACCTGCTGTTCAGTGTCTACTGTACACAATTTGCCCAAGTCCCGAGCAAAATTCTTCGCACCGGTGCTCTCCGGCGATTCCTCCTGATTCTCGACTATTCCGGCCACTACTGATGTTCCCGTTTCTGACGGTCCCTGTTCTGGCTGAGATTCTTTAACAACATATGGCTGGTCACTGAGCCACCCCATGTTCTCTGCCAATCCATCCAAGTCGAACTAGTTGATGTTCACATCCCCTGAGTCCTGCTCTTCAAAGAACTGTAGATTTGCAATGTCCTCTTCCAGCTCTACTAGGTCATCTAGCCCTTGACCAGGTCCATCCTCCCGGACCACACTAATTTCTTCCTTAGCTGGCAACTCTACCCTCAGCTTGACCTGATCCGACGATACGATATAACCACTCGGGTTGTATGCTCCCTCGGTAAAGCTCCCAGATCCCTCAGGGTCTGAATCAAAACTCCCATTTGCCTCCAAAGTCATCCCAGTTCTGTCTTCAACAGTCACCACCACCGGTTCGGGATAGGTTAGGGAGGTGTTCAACATGCACAAGTCTGTGCTATCTGGGATGAACACGTCAGGCTTGGGTAGGTGGGAGGGTGTGATGTATATGGTTGGGTCATATGGAATAGTCGTGGTTTGGATCAGGTTGATGTGTTTGGGTGGTGGAGCTTGGTTATGTGACGGGAGAGGATTGGTGGTGACATTTGGCTTCTCTGGAGGCGTAATCACCTTGTTGTCAATAAGATCCTGGATCTCATGATGCAGTCTATAGCACTGGTCGGTGTCATGACCGTGTTGTTGGTGAAAGGCACAGTATTTGGCCTGGTTATGGGAGGAAGGAAGTTTGTCTGGTAATAGCTGCAGCTCCAGGGGTTTCAAATGCCCCTTCTTGATTAAAACCCCCAGGGCTTTAGAGAGAGGCATGTATAGTGGAGTAAAGGTTCTCTGGCCTCGGGGTGGATACCTGGCTATTTGTGAGCTGGTTTCAGACGCACCAGTGAAGGGTGTAGCTGTAGGTGTTTTTGGAGCGGTGGTGGTGACCATACCCACATCAGAAGTTCTGGCAGCTGCAACACTACTCATGCCTGCATTCGAACTACGTGTAAATGCTCTCTTGAGCTGTTCCCTGTCTTGGTTAATCAAACCCTACTTCATAGCATCCTCAATCTGTACCCCAATTTCATGTAAGTCCGCAAAGGTGAGGAGGGGTAAGATGATCATTTTTGTATCAACTTAGGTTGGAGGTTGCGCACAACCATCCTTATCTGATCCTTCTCCATTGGCCGAGTTGTCATCATGGAGGCCTTAGTCCTCCATTGAGTGACAAAATCAGAAAAGCCTTCCTTCGGCTCTTGCCTAGTCACTTCAAGATCACAGGTTGCGACCTCAATCTGGGTGTTGTATGAATACTGGGCAACGAAGGCCTCAGCCATCTCCTCCCAGTTCCTTTTTACTGAGTCCTCCAGCTTGGCGTACCAAATGGTCGCAATACCCGACAGGGTTTGGCCGAAGAGTGAAAGTTTCTGGAGTCTCGTTAAGCCCATCGAGCGCAAAATATCCGAGAACAGCCTTAGATAAACCATAGGATCGCTAGAATTGTCAAAGCAGTCGATGTATGGGATCTTGAACCTGTCTGGAAAGGTCACCACTGAGTCAGTATAACCATCCTCAATGTCTGGAATGGAGTTCACACCTTGTGCCCTTTTGAACAACTTTTCAAGTTTACTCACTTTCAGAGTAATTGGATCCACTTCAAATTCAAACGGTGTGTCTACTGGATGAGCCGATGCTTTAGACAGCTGAGGTAGGATTGGGGGTAGGACTGGCCCCGTTGGAACGTCCGTATTCTCCTAGACGTTTACAGTTTCCCTGAGTGTTGGAACTCTAGGTGAGGGTGGGGGTGGATGCGAAGCAGATGCTCTGGCTTGTTGTGGTTGCTGCTGTTGCTGAAGCCTGGCAATCAGCTCTGCCTGTTGAGCTACAACCTCTGCTTGACGTGCGGCATCCACGACCTGGCGGGCAGCATCCTGTTGCATGGTTTGCATGGTCTCTTGGAGCTGACGCATCATGTCCTCCATACCGCCATAAGGCACTGATCTGATTGAACAACATGTGTTTGTCCCCTCTCTGAGGTAGAAGCAGATATCTCAACCCAACTGTGCACAGGTGAAGTTGATAATGACCGCTGATCTGGTGGCCTCTGTACTAATGACCTATGCCTGGATGACCTCTGTCTAGTAACCGGTGGCAACGAAACAAACACTGGTTGTCCGTCAACTAGATCCTCAGATCGATGAACTCTCCCAATCCGGGTCCAGAGTGCTCGGGGGGGATCTGAGTCCTTAGAAGCAATGATGCAATACTACCTTGCAAAAAGATAAATAAAGCATAATAAGGAAACAAAAAGCAAAAAAACGGACAGCATTTCAGCTTTATAAAACACAACACATAGTTGATAATCACAAGCTGAAAGAACTGTTCTCAAACACTGCTCGTTGCCCCTAAATCACTGCCTCAAATCTGATACCCCCAAATACTGATGTTCGCAGACTCATACCCAAACTTGCAAACTGATACATGCATTCATGTAGAGACACACTCTAAAAGCACATAGCAAGCAAGTGAGAGCCAAAACACCCCTATGGTGGGGTAGGGTTTCCCTATCCTATTTTGTCAGAAGTTAGGGTTTCACTACGCACGCAGCGGTTTTCAAACAACCTACAATCGAGTAAACAACCTGTCCTAGTTTGGAATGGTCTTTATGGCTTCCGATATGCACTAGGTCGAATGGTCAAAAAGGGGGCCTCGATAAAAACCGAGGTTTGTGTTCCCATCGTGGCAAAGCCCGTAACCGGTTAGCCTTATGGCATACATTTCCAAGCGAGCCTCCGGCAAACCGTTCTGGAATAGCAGACGGTAAACTCGGTGTCTTAGGCGTACCAATGCAAATGCAATGCAAAGAAACACATAAGTGTAGATAAAACAACATATCATGATGTTCGAGTCAAGTTCTCTAAATCCCCAGTAGAGTCGCCAGAAACTGTAGACCGCCCGAACTCTAGCTCTGCGCGCCCCCCCTTTCAGAGAGGGCACGGATTTGGGTTCTAGCTACTACAGTTCGGACTCCTGTCACGGTTCTAAATCTAATCTCACAAAGTGCAATGTAAGACTAATAAATCACCAAAGAGTACAAATCCGGTAAATCGTTTTGGAAAATTGATTTTAATCAAAAAGCACCAAACATGGACTGCTTTGCTAGATTTCAGAGTCGCCACCTAAATATTTTGTTTTGAAAAATTTAGAAAACCCCGACTCATGCCTAAGGCCACGTGTCCATCATCACCAAAGTTGCCTCGGCTAGAGAACTTGGGTACGAGAGGGGAAGGTCCTAAGATGAGCACCTCCGCTCACCCGATCAAAGGATCGCCCTCTACTACTCATGATATGTTGCTTTTGAAAACACATGTGTTCTTATTCCGGTTATTAATCTAGAAATACTACATGATGCGCACAGCATACAAGTATAGACTAAATCACTCAATTTGGAACAAAACATCTCATGTTTGTTTTTCGAAAATGGTTTGAAAGTACTACTCGCAAGTAGGCTAAAACGAGGATTTGCCACCCTCAAGTGGGCTTAAGAAAACGTGATTTGCCACTCCGCAAAGTGGGCTTAAAACTCACAATCGATGAATTGTCCCAATTCAAGCAATGAAGCCTTCATCCACAGGCATTCATGCAATTAATCACTTAAACACATAGCCTCATGGCAACCATGCTAAACATGGCAATCACTCACACCCATGCATGGCTAAAGCATAAACACTTACAGTGTACTCCGAGCCAAAACAGAAGCTAGTTAGTAATCAATGCATGATCCTAGCTATATCAACAATGCCTAATGCAACACATGCAATAATGCGACTAAGTAAGCTCGGCTATCTAAGATGGCATATGAATGCAACACTCGATAACATGCTTTGAAACACATATTCAAGTAAGTATTGAAATTCAATGCAGTTTGAATGATGCGCCGAGCCCGGTGCATGTAATACGAATGAATGATGCACGCATGCAAAGCATAAGTATGCTAATTGAAACATGCCCTAAAACTAACCATCAAAAGCTGGTAAATAAAAGGGAGAAAGACGTGGGGTTGGAAAACATTCACACACACACGCACACTTATTACAACATTTGCCCTCTCGACGGACGGTCCGAATAAATAAGAGCTAAGCTAAGCTACTTATTACAGATCAATTAATTGACTATGCTAAGCTAATTAATTACAAACCAAATTGAAACTAGCTATGCTAAGCTAATTAGAATATTACAATAATGAATTAAATAAGCTAAATACATTAACTAATTAATTACAAAAACGACAAACTAACTAGCTAAATAAAGCAGTTAAAATGGCCTCGAGGGGAGGGAGATATGCATGCTCGGTTTACTTTGCCCGGAAATGCATCGCCTTGCCATAAGTTGTCTCTGTTTGCACTCGCGGTGACCTCGGAGCATTGAACACACTTTCAGGTTGCATCTGCCTCAAAACAGGAGCATTTTGGAAAAATTTGCTACAAGTGGCCGGCTAGCCACTTCAACGGGTCGGCAAGCTACTACAACTGGCCGACAGGCTAGTGCAAGTGGCCGGCAGGCCACTTCTTTTTCCAGAACCTCAATTTTGCTGCAACAGAGATCAACAAAGGCACAATAATGTATTTACAAGGAAATGTGTGTGCAACCACTCTCCTTATCATTTCTCAAGCTCAAAGGAACGTAGTACTCGACTCTCAAGCCACCAATCACGCGTCTCAATGCATGATGGCCAAAGATCCAAGCTCGCACAATATTAGTGAATGCACAAACAACACATAAGAACCTCCATCTCTATCATGCATGATCAAGAGGGTTGGCGACCAAGAAACGCAACACGTTTCATCACTTTGAGTATGAAACGTGCCACATTCCTTATGTTTGGATTAACATCCAATCCAAACACAATGCGATGCATACAACATGCCTATCTATCAATACTAAAGTGGCATGCACAAGATTCTATCATGCAAGCAATGCATGCAAGACGTGTTTAGAAGCTAAGGCATCAAAGCTAATGAAGTACATTACACTTTAGGCATGCACTACAATGCTTAAGTGATCAAACCACATATGGACAGACCTAAGATGCTCCAAAACAGTGGCCAATACACACTAAGATTTTGGCACAAAAAGCAAGGAACGCATGCTAATTCGTTTGCTCGCAAGCAAGGCACAAAGCTTAATTTTCAAACACATTGAAAGAGTGACACATATGAGAGCATGACAGAGGTTCAAGCACTGAAATCATATGCCAAATGATAACATATCATGCAAACGACACAGGTACAGCATGCTAGGGTCCTTAAGCATTAAAGCTAGTGAAGTACTCAACACTAGGGCTATACAATACAATGCTCAATGGACTAAACTAGCCCTAAACAGACCTCTTACATGCCAAGACAATGGCCAAAATGCTCTGAAATGATAGCATGAAAGGAAAACAAATGATGTTCATGCAATGACTCATCAACAAGGTATAAGGGCACAACTCTTAAACACAATTAAAGAGTGACAAACATGAGAGTTTAACAACGATACATGCTCTGAAATTATGTTTTTAATGATGCCATATCACATAAACATCACAAATAAGGCATGCTAGGAAGCCAAAGGCACAAGGCTAGTAAGGGGCACTACACAAGAGGCATGCAATACATGGCACAAATGATTAAACCAGCTATGGACAGAGCTCAATTAGGCCAAAACAAAGACCAAAACAGGTTGAGATGGCAACCCAGAAGCCTAGGCAAGCATGCATACGTATTGGCTCATAAACGAGGCATAGGGCACAACTCATAAGAGCTATTAAAGAGTGGAATATGTGAGAGTGTGACTATTGTATACACACTGAAATCATGTGAGAAATGAGGCTAAGGCATGCAATCACCACAAGTAAAGCATACATGAGGCATTTTTAAGCTCAAAGCTAGTGGAGGCCACTTAAACTACAACCATGCACAACAAGTCTCACATGGCCAAGACCACCCAAAATAGAGCTAAGGCATGCTAAAATAATGGTAAAAGCATGCTGAAATAGAGCTAATACAAGCTAGGATTAGAGGCATGAAGCATGATACATGCTAGGCCAACAAAGAGGATTACACTACAAGTGCAAGAACCAAGCAAGAGGTGACCCCACCAACCAAAATCAGAGTTGAGGCATGTCAAAATAACACCAAAAACATGTTGGAGATGAGCCAATACATGCTAGAATAATGGACCAAAGCATTAAGCATACAAGGCTAATTTGCAAGAATTACACTACAAGTGTAAGAAGCAAGCAACCAATGACCAAACCAACCAAAAACAAAGCTAAGGCAGGTCCAACAAGTCACAAAAACAAGCTTGAGCTAAGTCACAAAAGAGTAGAAGAGCATGCTCAAGTATGAGGCCAACAATGCATACAAGCAAGACAAAAGGGGAGGGGGATCACCCCCTCCTATTTTGGACCACAAGAGCAACTTTTCACCACTTAAATTCCTCTAAGTTTCAGTGGTAGAAAGGCCATGCAAGGGAAGAATCAAAAGATTAGAGAGAATGGCTCAAAAGCTTAGCAAATAAGGCATACAAGGGGGTGAAACACCCCTAACTCCCACAAAGCCTTAAACAACCATCTTAAACACTTGAAAATAGAGTTTTGTGTAGTTGAAAACTAGGCCAAAATAAGCATGCAAAGGTGGCTTAAACTAGTATACAACAAACAAGCTTAAGAGGAGAAGAAGCTTACCCTTGTAGCACAGCAAGAAGGCAGCAACTTCAGCAATAATTCTGGACCAAAACTAATGCTAAGACCTCAAAATAAGCTCCAAGGTACCTCAGCTCCAAAGTTATGGTGTTTGATTAGGTGTTTGTGTGCAAAAGTGTGAAGAAATAACACTTCTAAGCACAAAATATAGAGAGAGTGTGAGAACTCTAGAGAGGGGGATATTTTTGCTCTGGAAATGTTGAACCCCTCTCAAGGGGGACGGAAGCTCCCCTTATATAGGCCAAGCAAGCCAAAAGGCTTGCTCAATCCCTCCATACACGTGTATGGAAGATGAATTCAGTGAGCCACAGCTGGCTCAAAAGATCTACAAATATCTAAAAAGGAGAAAAAGTGGCTGCCAGCCAGTTGGCCGGCCGGCCACTTAAAGTGGCCTACAAGGGAGAAAAGTGGCCGGCAAGTGCCACAAGTGGCCAGCAAGGCCCTTCTCTCCCCAAGGCAAGAGGCAACAAGGGTTAGCACAAAAAACAAGGCCAAAACACAAAGTGTTAAGAGGCTCAAAGACAAGGCACTCAACCAAGACCTTCGGGCGCTCGAAACAAGCACAAACATGAGCAATCATCGCGTGCACAAACGATGATGTCTAAGTCTTAAGGTTGGTCAAAAATGGGGTGTCTACAGTCAGTTGATTTGATAAATAGATTAAAAAATTCATTATTTTCACAAATAGTTTAACTTTTTAAAATATATATATATATAAAAAAAAAACTTTGAGAGACCAAGCTCATACTTGAGTGGAACAGTTAAAAATAAGGAGATTTTTTTTTAGGATCCTTGGTATTAAGAGTTTATAGCATAAAATACATCCAATATTTTCATAATATCTAAGGTCCTTTACACATTGATCCAGAAAAATTCTCTCCAAATTTCTTTGGATTTCTCTCCAAATTTCTCTGGACTTCCCACTCTCCAGAGAAATTCTCTCCAAATTTCTCTGGGCAAGGTAAGTTCAACTCTCAGCTTGGCCTAAACTCTCTCTCTCTCTCTAATATTTTTGTCTTTGCATGTATGGTTGTAGAAGAAGAGCAAGAACCGAGGCGAGCAGAAGAGATTAAAAAAATTTAGAAAATCAAATCAAATCATTGTTTGTTCTCAATTTTTGTTCATTATTATTTTTTTCAAAAACAAAAAAAAACAAAAAATGACAACAAAAAATAGAAGAATTTGATGTGCATACGTTTCACTAATTTGATGTCTGCTCTCTCGTCGTTTCACTAATTTAATGTTTGCACACACACACACACACTCTCTCTCTCTCTCTCTCTCTCTCTCTCTCTCTCTCTACAATTGTGAAGGTTCTTAGTGTTGGTTCGTATCAATTTAGGTATGAAAGCTCTGGACCTACAAAGGAAAAAGATACAATTTTTCGTTGATCGAAGCAAAACAAGTTGACGGCGATGGACTTCCCATTGGTGTCCAACTTGAGCAAGAAGAATGCTTTGAAACCTTCGTCATCAACTGCTGCGAAGCTACACAAATCGTTTTCGCCTTCGAGACTCTGCCGATAACAAAATTTCTCTGTGATATATGGGTGTGGGGTTGAGGGACTTTAGACATCATACAATAATATTTTAAATCTCTTCCATTAGTAAAAATGGGAGAGAGACCTTAAACTAATTTTTCCTAAAAATAAATAACATTGTATGTTGATTTTAAAGAGATTTACATATCGGTCAGGTCAAAAAAAATATTTACAAAAAAAATTTAAAAAATTATAATTATAATTATTAATATTTATAATGTTTATTTTTTTTTAATAAATATTTTATCTGGTCTCCATTAATGTGTAATTCCCCCATGATTTTAAAGGAGCCTAGGCCCTATGGTAGACCTTTTTTTTGGGTAAATTATAAATACACATGTTGGTATTTTATAAAAAAATAATAATAATAATAACTATTCTATCATTTCATTGTAAAAATTACACAAATATTTTTTTTGTCATAATTTTTACTACAACTAACTTACCAAAAAATAAAATAAAATTATCCAAATACATTATACTATTCTCATTTTTATCCACCTATTACCAAATCTCTCTTTCTCTCTACACCACCATAATACTATTCAACCCTCATTTGCGACATATTAAATATTTGAAAATATAGCGATTCTGGTTTTGACCCGTTACCTATTACATTTTGGACTCGGGTTGATATGGTTTTGAATAGTTATTCTTATCTTTGTCCCTTGTCTTTCCCTTTGTTTTGGTTATCGAGTTGTAGTTGTGTGTTTGGGGCAAGTTGGTTGCTTGTTTTTCCAAGCCTTTGTTGCCCAGATATTTGCTCCTCCGCTCAAGCGGCCATTCTCGCGCTCGAGCAGGATTCGTCAACTTTCAATATATTTTGCAGTTCTGAAATTACTAGGATAGTGCATCGGACACTCGAGCGTCCAGTCTCACGCTCGAGCAAGGACCTTCATCTATAAAACTTCTGGAATTGTGCATTCCACGCTCGAGTGGAACCTTGTGTCTAACGCTCGAGCGGGGCTTTCTATGCTCGAGCAGACTGCGTGTATTTCAGTCCGAGAAGATGACATTTTAAATCATTGTTTCTTTTCTCTCTTTCTCTCTCTAAAACTTTCCAAAAATCTTGTTCTTGAGCTTCTCTCTCTACAATTCACCTTCTCTCTTAGATTTCATCTAGATCCATTGGGATTTCCACGCTAGTGCCTTTGAGAAAAAGGTAGAGCTCGTCAAGATCTTCATTTCGAACCGAATAGAAGTGGGTTTCGACGTTCTTGGGGTTTCACTCTTGGTTGGCTCGTCTTCTGTTTTGAGGTAGGGATCTTTCTACACTTTCATATGATATTTAGCTTAGTTATTTGTCTCTTGTGTAACAATGGTGTGATTTGGGGATGTTTTAAACAAGCCTAGGGTTTGGGCATACAATGAAAAGAGGGGTTTTGGGTGAAGGTGAAATAGATGCTTCTGGGGTTTAAAAAAGATGCTATGTTATGCCTAATTTGATGATTTTGGCACTTGACTAACATTTGGGGAAAATGGGGAATTGCCCTAATTAGATCAATTATTATTTTGTACAAATAATTAGAATTGGCATTGAAAATGTGGAATTGAGAGGGTATTGATATGAATGGTGGGATTGGTTATATTAACTCAGTCTTTTAGAAGTTTTGAATAAACTATCTATTTGAGATTGAGTATTTGTCTAGAAATAACTGTATTGGACTACTGGTGGAGGATAGCTTTGATTATTGTAGGAATTGCATGTGGATTAGGTGAATTTAAACTAATCTTTGATGGTTGTTATTGTACATGACCATGTTTATATACATTGTATATGTATGTTTGTTTGGAAGTAGAAAGGGGATGTGCTTCATGTTTGATTATCTGTTTGAATACATTGCATATGTATGGATATTTGTTTGGGAGGATAAAGATGATGGACTCCATTATAATTAAGTTAGTCGGAGTGTCTTGGGTGAAAGTTCCGAAATTATACATGGGTGCCTAGCCTGCGGATGAAATATCCGTAAAATGGCAATTGTAGTACTTGTATAGCCTACGTTTACATGGGTCCTGTTTAACGGCCGCCCGTGGATGAAATTTCCGCGAAATAGAAGTTTCAAGTGTTTATGCATATGTGTTGTATGGTTTGAAAATTTTTTGAGTTGTAGCCTCAATCCGGTTGTTAAGAAATAAGGAAATTGATTCATGAATGGGGACAGATAAGTGAACGGAATATGAATTGAAGGGAAATGGATTAAGACTTGAAATTGATATCTCACGAGTATATAAAGTTGTGAAACGTTTTACCACATTGCGTTGTTTACGCACTTGTACTTATACCTTTGCTAAGTTTCAGATGATTTCTACTAGGCTGTGGCTCACCTTATTTGGGAATAACATTTTCAGGTAATGATGGCATGCCTCCTCCAAGGCAATAGCATGGGAGGGATCTTTTGGAAGCAAGAGCTTCATGTTTTGTTTTATTTCTGTATAGCCTTGGGCTAAATATAAAATGAGCGAAGCTCACTTTTGCTGTAACCAAGTTAAGGCTTGGAAAGGTGTAAGCCAATAAGGCATTCATTTACGTTAAACTCTTGGTATTCACTAACCTTATGTAATGAAAAGACTAAGACTTTGATTTATGCTATTATTTATATATGTTTATGGATGTGTTTATATTATTTTATTTTTTTGGGCGTTGCAGAAAATAATAACGACGATGATGGTGATCGAGCATAAAAGAGGGTGGTGCAATGGTTTAATAAAATAGTGTTACTAGTTGAGAGAAAATAGTGAGTAAGAAATATGTGTGTGTGTGTGTGTGTGTGTGTGTGTGTGTGTGTGTGAGAGAGAGAGAGAGAAATTACAAGACAGTGGGCCTTTTTCAAAACAACTACAGATTCTTGAAAAAATTTATGATTTTAATTGTTAAAGTTTATAAAATTTATCATGAAATTGTAATTATTTTTTAAAAGTATCGCTGATTTGTTATTTTTCACACACAAAAAAAAAAGGTGAATTACAGTTTTCAGATTTATAATTTGACTCAAATTTCACTTTGGGCCCTATAGTTTCAAATTGAACAGTTTTGTTCCTACACTTTAAATTTAGTTTCAATTTGATCCTTCTGTTCAAGTTAGAGGTTAAAGTTAATGATTTTGGGACACTTGTCAGTTTCCTAATGTGTGCACGTAGCAAATATCATTGAATTGCATTTGCATCTAAATATAATAATAAGAAGAAGAAGAAATGTAATTTGAAGTATAAAACTGAATACAAATACAATTTGATAAAAACATTATTAAAGTTTTATTAATTTTATTTTTACAAATATGTTCTATGTGATGTACCATAAAAAGTATACGTTTCTAATCATCAAAATGGACCCCATGGGCCGTACAATAGTAATATTAAGTTGAAGATGTAAGATAAAATATTATGCATTAGTGTTATTGTATTAAATTAGTTATAATTAAAATTTAGAAAAATTTACCCATAAATCCCATATAAGGGAATATTGATCCATTTAGTCTTAAGAGTTTTCTTATGAACCAATTAGTCATTTTTGTTTTGAAAAGTTGTATTTATTTTATTTTGTACCATTTGAGTTTAAGTGAATGTCCTTTTGTGATTTATTTTTCTAATTTTTTGATTCAATTTTGGAATGAGAATGGAAACGTGAGGCGTAAAAAATTCTTTTCGGGGGAATTGGTGGCTGAAGCATTGGTAGTTAAGCATTGAAATCTATATTTCTATTAATGTAGTTTTAGAGTATTACATTTGGAAAAAGTAAACTACGGAGTTTTTGTGTGTTACAGGATGTTACATTTGGAAGAAAAATACACTAGCGCCTTTTTTTGTTTGAAATGTTACATTGTTATATTTAAACAAAATACACTAAAAAGTTTTTTTAATGTGTTATATTAGAATGTTACGTTACGGAAAAGTACACTAAGGAGTTGTTTTTGTGTGTTATATTGATTGGAGTGTTACGTTTGAAAAAAAAAACAAAAATTAAAGTGTATTTTTTGGAATGTTACATTGTTATATTTAAGAAAAGTACACAAGGATTTTTTTTAGTATGTTGCATTGGAGTTATAGCGATTCCGACTTTGACCCGACACTTGTAGTCCGGACTCAGGTTTACAGTTTCTGAATGTTGTTCATTGTCATTCCATTTTATTTCTCCTTAAATTTGGTTATTTGAATGTGTTGAGCGTGTTTGGAACAGGTTGGTTGCTTGGTTTTCGAACCTTGTATTGCCCAGAATTTTGGTCCTCCACTCGATCAGCCCATTTTGCGCTCAAGCGGGATTTGCAAACTCTCAGTACTTTGTAGTCTGCAAAAATACTAGAGGGATGTTTTCCACGCTTGAGTGGCATTTCCTACGCTCTAGTGGGTTGGCGCTCGAGCGGCCTTTCTTGTACTCGAACGGTTTGTCTACTGTCTGCAAAAGTACTGAAAGTGTGTATTCTGCGCTCGAGCGGGACTTCTTACGCTCGAGCGGAACAACTTATTGTGTGTGACGCTTGAGCGTAAACTCCTCCGCTCGAGCAAACTATGTGTATATCAGATCGCGAAAATGAATTTTTACATCACTTTTTCAGATCTTTTCTCCCAAAAATCCTAAAGTGAGACTCTCTCCCTCTCTTCAAAATACACACACTCTCTCTCTCTATATTTTCTACTAGATCCGTTGATCTCTCCACCCTAGTGTCTTTGGAAAAAGAGTAGAGCATTTTGAGAGCTTCATTTTGATCCGAATGGAACTTGCTTTTGGCAACGTTGGAGTTTTGTTCTTGCTCCATTGGTCTTCTAAACTTGAGGTAGGGACTCTCCACACCTTAATATGGGTTTTAACTTGATTATGGGTTATTATATTAAAAAGGTGAGATTTGGGGTTGTTTGGAGCAAACCTAGGGCTTGGGTTCAAGTTTGAAAGAAAGGTTTCTATGTGAGTGTTATATAAATAACTATGGGGTTTAGATATAGAGTTATTTTGTGTCAAAATAGATGATTTTGGCCTTTGGGTTAATATTGGGAAAATGGGGAGTTTGCTCTAAAATATCTTGAATAATTGTTTTGTATAAATTATGAAATTGGCATGAAAAATGTGAAATTGGAAGGTTGTATACATGAAAGGTGTTGTTGAATTTTGTAGACACCCCATTTTTGACCGTCCTCAAGACTTGGACGTCACCGTTTGAACACTCGGTGATCATCCATGATTGTGTTCGTTTGGAGTTCCCGGAGGCCTCGGCTCGCGCGCCTTGCCTCAGGATCCCCGAACTCGACTGTTTAGTGTCTGGTTTTGCACCAAACACTTTTGTTTTGCCTTAGAGGGGCAGGGAATGCCTTGTGAGACATCCCCATACACCACCGGCAGTGGCTGGAGGCCACCGGCTGGTCTTTTTCTTCCATCGGCAATTTTGTTTGCCGGTCGGCACACTTTATTGCCGGTCGGCATAATATGTTGCCGGTCGGCACTTTTTTTTGCCAAAATAGCTTTTTTGGGCAGCCGACCACTGTTCCTCCACTTTTTGGAGATATTTTGTGCCAGCTGTGATAGCTGGCACCAACTCCTTTCCCCTCCATACACGTGTATGGAGGGATTTCCCTCTAGCCAAGCTTGTTGAATAAGCTTTGCAAGAGGGATCCTTATAAGAGAGAGGCTTTCCTCTTGGTTCTAGGTTAGAAAAACAGAAGCAAAAACAAGCTTTAGAGATATAGATACATATTATCTCTATACCTCTCTCCCTCTCCCTTTATGTGTTCTTATTCCGGTTATTAGCATAGAATTACTATGTTATGCGCACAGCAAACAAGTATAGACCAAATCGCCTAAATTGGAACAAAACATTTCATGCTTGTTTCGAAAATGGTTTGCTACTTCGACACCATTACCGCCGCGGAGGTATGTTCAACTTTAGAATTTGCTTAGGCTTCATTTAGCACTGTATGTTTTCAATAACAGTAGATAACAAACTGCATTTCATTTTTAGATCACCTGGCAGCCTTGGGCTCCGTTGCCAGCCGTGACCCGGGATCGGTTTGCCGG
>NW_021027768.1:38167-74361 GCF_004153795.1 Camellia sinensis
AAGAAGCGCGTACCGGGATTTGAGATTTTCTTTGATTTACAGTTACCTGAGGGTGACATCGCCGAAGGGCAGGCAGATCTATCGGCTGAGGCTGAGCAAAGTAAGGAAGTGCAGTCTGCCGGTCTTCGGACCGGGCGAGAGGGGGTGCTCATAGCTGACCTTCCCCGATCGTACCCAAGCTCCCGAGCCGAGACAACTCCGGTGATGACGGACATGTGGCCTTCGGCACCGAGTCAGGGTTTCCTAAATTTCCCCATTTTAAAATATTTAGGTGGCGACTCTGTATCTGGCAAAGCAGTCCATGTTTGGCACTACTTTTTCAAAAATCTGTTTCTCAAAACGATTTGCCAGATTTGGACTCTTTGGTTCAGATTAAGAACCGTGACACAAATCGAGTCCGAACTGTAGCATGGGGCCCACGCGGGCGCTGTTACAAATTTGCTTAATCATTTACCTATGGAAATTTAAGAATTTATCTGTTATAGAGATTGTATATCTGTCTAGAGATAACTGCTTTGGACTATCGGTGGAGAATAGTCATGATTGTTGTAGACCTTGCATGTGGAATAGGTGAATTGAAACTAACCCTTTAACCAATATCATTGAATATGATTATTAATGATATACATTGTATATGTATGATATTTGAGAGGAGAAAGGAGATGTACTCCATGTTTTGAGGAGAATAAATGGGATGGACTCTGTTGAACTAAGTTGGCCTGTGTGTCTAGGGTGAAAGTCTCGAAAACCATTTGTATACATGGGTGCCGATTTCCGCGGATGAAATTTCCATAAAATGGCAAATAGAAGTGAAGGTATTTTGTGATGATTTTGATTTGTTGGGAACATGTGAGGTGTATCCTCTGTTGGGTGGATTAAATGCAATGGATGTATCTATTGAACCAAAATGAATGGAATGGAATGTAAGTTTGGCATACCATAGTTTGGAGAAAGTTATAAAGATTATGTTGTAGGACAATGAAATGTGCATCATACTTATATCTTGTTAATTCTTATATATTGTGTTAGATTGTTTCTACTAGGTTTTGGCTTACCCTACTTGGAAAACCATTTTCAGGTACCAGTGACATGCTTCCTCCAAGGACGTAGCTTGGGAGGACCTAGGAGCTGGATGCTCTATTTTGTTGTTTTGAGTTTAAATGTTTATTCAAGTCAAGGGCTTTATATGTACAGAGCTTATGACTCTCTTTTGTTGTAACCAAGAATTGACTTGGAAAGATGTAAGCCCGCAAGACATTTTATTTTGTTGATCGTTTATTGGTATTACATGTTATAGATTCAGGATGTATATTTATGAATGTATATTGCATGTATTATCTTTTGTGCTACGAATTCTGATGAATGAAAACATATCTTCTGTTATTACTTCTCTTATGAGTTGGATCCGTGGTATTATTTTGAGGGTGTGATGGCAGTGTTACGTTTGGGAAAAGTATACTAAAGAGTTTTTGTGTGTTACATTGATTGGAGTGTTACGTTTGAGAAAAATACGTTAACGAGTTTTTTTTGGAATATTACGTTATTATGTTTCAGAAAAGTACACTAAGGAATTTTTTAGTATGTTACATTGGAGTGTTATGTTTTTGAAGTGTTATATTGGAATGTTATATTTGGAAAAAATATAACACTTCAAAAACATAACAGTCCAATGTAACATACTAAAAAATTCTTTAGTGTACTTTTCTGAAACGTTTAGTAATTTCAACATTATATGAAAACCCACATTTGTTGCTCAACATATAACACGCGCGTTTATACTCGGCCCTTTATATAATTCACATTAGAATGGGACCTTTGGGTCTATAAAAAAAAAGAGATGACCAAATAGTTCACAAAAATAGTATTTGAGATTTATTGGTGCTTCACCCTTAATTTTATACAATTAAATTAAAAAAATTAATTCATACCAAAAAGAAAAGGTCCGTTTGGTTTGGTTTTCATAATCAATTTTAAAAGATAACTTTCTGAAAAGAGTTGTAAAATTTGAAAATTTGTTTGGTTATATATTTTGAAAATAATTTTTAAAAATTTAAAAATTCAAAACTTATTTGATTTTGAGTTTTTAGAACTAGTTTTTGAATTTTTTATTTTTCAAAACTAGTCGTTATTTGGGGAGTCACATTGGTTACTGTTTAAATTTAAATAGTATTGTGTACAGTGCTTACTCTCTTTTTTTAGTAAACAAAGAACAAATATATTAATAAGATAAAAATTTGTACATTATTTTAGGGTAATAGGATCAAATAATTATGCTGATTTATAAGAAGAAGAGGATGGATAAATAAAAAGTTCTTTTGTAATGTTGTTTTCTTGATTCATAAGAATGTCCGCATAGATATTTGTTTTTGAAAAGATGTGATTAATTATTCTCACCCTCAAGGCACTGCATGAAATACTTGTAATCATGTATGAAGTTGTTAAGCCTGTACGATGCTCACTTGTCTCTAGAGATATAAGAAAAATCGAAAAAAGAATGATTAAATTGGTTGAATCGAACCAAATCGGTTATATTTGGTCAAATTTTTAATATGAATCGGTCTGTGCATTTTTAAAATTAATTTTTTTCGATTTTTGATTCTGTACCGGTTTAAGTATCTTGTGTACTAAATTAAACCGAAACCAACCGAAAGTTTCACAAATTAAACATAATATATATTAAATATATAATGAAGTTGGTTGAATATAAAGTTTAATTGATTTACTTAATTGTTTATTTTTTCTTAAATATTCCAAGTTTGACAATAGACATCGGCAATGTGATAAGTTGTTAGTTTGCCACTCATATGTGTGTGAGTGAAGTTTTGCTATTACTATGTCTATATAGCTATATCAGATGTTTATGTCTTTTTTAATTTTTTTATTTTAACTCTACTTGATAGACTTGTGATTTATGGGATGATAGTTAAAAACTTTGGTTTTACTTTGGTGTTAAGACTTTGTTTTTTCATATTATATTTTATTTCTAATTCTACTTCATTAAATGGTTAAAGACTTAGTATTTCTTAATTCTTTTGTTTGTGTTTTTATGAATGGTTAGATTGGATATTGAAGTAATATACAAATATCTAATTCAGTATTTTTATATAAATTATTTACTATATTACAAATTTAAGAATTAACTCAAATTTGAAAGGCCGTAAACCAAAAATCGCATCGAGCCTAACTGTTTGAATTTGTAGAGTTTAATGAAAAATTCGTTGTGTATTAACACTATTGATTTGGTGTAAAATTTTACTTAAATACCAACCGTCCCGAGTCAATTCCATCCATATTTATGTCCCTCAATATGATAAGTTCCAACAGTTTGGCGTATATCTCAACTTTTAGATTGACAATGTTCCTCCATTTATCATTATATTGTACGAATGAGGATCACTCTCCACATGTAAGTTTATTGTTGAGAGGTCTTGTTAGAAAAATAATACCAAACTTCATGGAAAAATATAATTTAAAAAATATGTAAACGGTCTTTCGGCAAAATCAAAACTCAAATAAATTGACATAAAATGTAACAAAACTTACAGTACATAAAAAGATAAAACCTGATCGAGTCGAGTGTGTGACACTCTTTTCTTATCCAGTGATATTTAGTTGTGACAGTGACACTTGTCTGGGAATGAATCACGTTGTTTGTGCTAATTTATGTGTTATCACAAATGTGGGGGAAGAGAGATTCCATGTCTACATATATTGTAGTTGACAATCAATTTATGTTGTCATTAATATCAATTTGGTATGCGGTGTATTATAAATGGATTTCAGTATTGATAAAATGTGAACTTATGTGTTTTGACATAAGAGAAATTCTAATTATTCTTTGGAATAAAGACTAAAATTGGTGTGGTGACTGATAACTCCGTAATGAAATATTATAAATTAAAATATTTCGTGGGTGAAAGACACTTTGGTAATTGTCGACGTAGCCACCAATACTGGATAAGACAAACAAGATGTAAATGTATTTATACAGTGATATTTATATTCCATGTTGAGATTGGAATTAAGGGTTGCAGTAAACAAAAAGAAATTAATCATGGCTAAAGAAATGTTATTTGACAAAGTGGTCTTTGGTGGTCATCGCCATTGATTTTGCAAGAAATTGCAAGTGGCTATGGACCCCAGACAGAGAGAAAGAACAAGAATCTTCAAGATGTAGTGTGTATTTGCTTCAAACCATATAGAGAGAGAGAGAGAGAGAGAGAGAGAGAGGTCTCTCCAGAGGCAGTTGGGTATGGCGGGATAGAGATTTTCCCTTTAGAAACAGTTAGGCTCGGCGGGAATGTATGACCGAACTTGTAAATTACAGTTAGCTCCGTTTGTTTCCGCGTGTAATTTACAATTTTTATTTTCGACAATACTAATGAACTTTCCCTCATTTGCTCTCTGGTCAAACTTTTTGTTTAGCGGCCACTATTTTTCGTTTGACCTTCTTAATTATATATATCATTGTGTAGTTAGTGGATCCATTATACTATCCTTAGACAATATTCACAACTGAAAGCAAATGTCCTACGGTATTAAGTCTTTGATTACATCCAGACTTACCGTTATTCAATGTCACTCCTATTTTCAAATTTAAACAATAAGCATAGAGTTGTTCCTTAGGAGTTAATGAAACCATATTTGCTTCTACTCTAACTTTGTCCTATAAAAAGAATTGAGATTCTTTGTGGGCCTACAATCGGAACCGTTACTTTGGTAAAATCCTCCAAGCACCCCCACATTTTAAGCATTCCAAAGAAACTTAATTTCTCTTGCTGATGTATAATAACACAAAAATATTAATACACCCCCACAATTCTGAGATAAATCAGAATATATCATTAATTGACGTGCTTGAACTAAATAACAAGATATAACCTGTTTTGTGAATATAATCACAATACTAATTTGTCTAAAAACAATTAGACTTCATAACTTGCTTTTGCAATACAAAGAAGAAATGACTAAAATCGGCTGTGGCCACAACACTTTGTCAAATAACATTTCTTTAGCCATGATTAATTTCTTTTTGCTTACAGCAACCCTTAATTCCAATCTCAACATGGAATATAAATATCACTGTATAATTATATTTACATCTTATTTGTCTTATCCAGTATTAGTGACTACGTCGACAATTACCAAAGCGTCTTTCACCCATAAAATATTTTAACTCATATAATATTTCATTACAGAGTTATTGGTCACCACACCAATTTCACAATCATTAGTCCAAAGAATGTTAGAATTCCTCTTATGTCAAAATACATAAGTTTATATTTTTATCAACACTTTGATAAATAATTGGCATCCATTAATAATACACCACATATCAAATCAATACACCACATATCAAATCGATATATCAAATATATCAATTAATGACATCAAATTACATTCTGAAAATTTTCCCCAGTATATAGCATATACTCTATATTTTCTCAAGTTTCAAGAATTCACAAATCAAAAATCATACCAGATTTTAGTAATTAAAATCATATCTTGATTTTAAAAACACATTCTTGAAAACTTCCACAAAATATTTGTCAAATATTTGTAAAAGGAACTTGAGATACTAACTTATATACAAATATACATAATTGAAATTCTAACAATTATAAAAGTTTAAATGCATAGAATTTCTCAAATAAAAATTAATCGTGGTCATACCCAATCAAAATTCTTTGGGGTATTTAGCTTCACCGTAACAAAGCTCTCTTTGAACACCTAGTGGAGGACCCAACCCAGGCTGTATGTGCAATTAATTATTTAAAATGGAAATGCAGCAAAGAAATTACCAACTTGAAGCAACCACATATAACTACGGCTAATGATAATGTATCATTGAAGTCATATGTTATTTCTAACAGTGCACTATGCGTCCCATGCCCACTCTTTCACAGGTTTATTATAGATGGTGCATGGATTCAACATACTAGGAAAGCAGGTATAAATAGAATCATAACACTAACCCAAAAAAAAAACTATGAGCCACTTCATAAAATTTTAAATCATTACCCATTAATGGTCAACCCAATATTTGACATTACTATTGGACACAAATCGAAGCCCAGAATATACTGAATGGTAGCACATCACTGTTTGGGAACTTCTTGAAGATTGAGGAGGGCCGAGTACCTATCTTCCATGGCTTCCCTTCTTCCTCTCTTACCAAACACCGAATACCCATCACTCAGCCTCCATAACCTCCATCATCTCCACTCCACCACCAGCGTCGCCACACAACCACCACCAAAACCCATTTCCGAATTCAGAATATCGAGCCTTGCCGGCCTCTTCCTCTTCAACAGCACCGGCGGAGAAGAAGATGAAGACGAAGTCGAAACCGCACAATCATTAGAAGCCTTATTACGCACGCTCGGAGGCTTTTGAAACAGAAGCCTAAACGGCGAAGAAAAAGAAGGCTAGTGGGTTAGGGTTAGAGAAAGGTTTTTATCTGGGGAAGATGAGAGTGAGGATTTGCAGAAACAACACAGCCCAAAAATGTTACAGCCCCTTTGTCTAAATTTTCAGAATTTGAAAATTCTGAAAACTTGTCTTTCAACTTGAAATGGTGCCTTTATAAATTGAATTTCTATTAGTAACTGCCAGCAACTATTAGTAATAACCACTTAAAGAGTTATAATCCAATATATCACCATATGATCTTGATCATATATAAATACTGATATTCTCATGCATACAGGTATCTCTCAATATAAAGCTTCAATTAGTGTAAGCAATTCAAAATCCCAAAGAATTCTTTGGTGTCCGAAGATTAAATTAAGAATCATATTTATTGGTACCAGAATAACCACACACAAGAGAACATCCAATTTCAACCAAAGTTCACCAGCATAGTTAATTGCACTTATACATCCATGTGCACAATCCTGGCCTTCATGAACAATTTACAAAAACAAATAATTATGTTTTTCGAAAAACCATAAATAAGATCCGATTCTATCTTAAGATTGTTAGAAAAATAATACCAAACTATATGGAAAAATATAATTTAAAAAATATGTAAACGGTCTTTCGGTAAAACCAAAACTCAAATAAATTGACATAAAACGTAACAAAACTTACAGTACATAAAAAGATAAAACCTGATCGAGTCAAGTGTGTAACACTCTTTTCTTAAGACAAATTCGTCCTCCCACCAGTACTTAGGATTCAATGGACGTCTATCTCCCAGGATACAACGATCAATGTCTTGCACTAGCAGCACTACTATTGCAAGCCTAGCGAACTGTGTTGTGCATATGTTCTCTTTATAGAAAAATTAGACTCAAGAAAATATGAAGAATCAATACAAAGATAAAGAAGAAAACGATTAATTCTTCCTTTAATTGAAGTGAGGGAGATAGAATTTATAGATTTCTATAAGACTCTTTGGAAAGGTTGTGACCCTTCAAAAGGACACACCTTTTCAACTCCAAAGACACAACCAACGGAATAAATTTTAATTCAAATTTTCCAACAGGTCTCACATGTTAATGGTAACCTGATATCATTGTGACAGTCAATTTTTACTGATCAAATGAGGGTACACACTCATTAGAGATCTACTGTTTGAGAAGTTTAAATCATCCTGTTTATTTGGAAAGTTTAAATCACTTTATTTGATAAATGGTTTTCAAAAGTAATTTTTGATTTTTTTTGTTTTTCGTATTCCTTATCTTTAGTAAAATTTTAAAATGTTTTAAGAATTTTTTAAATTTTTTTAATTTACTTAATTTTTATACACTTAAAAAGTAAAATATTTGCAATTTTTTAAAAAAATTAATAAATTCAAAAAAATACAAAAATCTAATAAATTTTTCATAAATATTTTATGTTTTAAGTGTATGTAAAAAAAATGACTAAAATGACCCCAAAAAAAATCACTAAAAATAACAAAATACAAAAGACAAAAAATATTTATTTTTTTTTTTAAATTCAAAACCAAACAAAATAAATGTTATTTAATTTTTTAAAAAAATATTTTTAAAATTTATAGAATTTAAGTTTATAAGGTGAGTCATTGCTAGGGGTGTAAAAACAACCCACGGCCTGTGGGCGGCCTGTGGGCGACCTGAAGCCTGCTTGCTACCCGAGATGAGCCCGGCCCGTTTAGGCCCGCTTGGACCCAGGTCCGAGCCCAGCCCGAGTCCCTAGGCTAGGGCCTAGGCCATCGTTTTGAAGCTCGGCCCAGCCCGTGGCCTAACCCATCAACCCACTTAAGACCCACTCAGGGTCCGGCCCGAAGGTTGGTCCGCCCGAGGCCTAATGTATTTTTTAATGAAAAATAATAAAATTTTGATATAAAAAATTTTAAAAAACAAAAAAAATAGTTAGGCTCGCCCAAGGCCCGACCCGCCCAAGGCCCGACCCGCCCAAGGCTCGAATATCCCTATACTTGGGCTTGGAATTAATTTTTTGGCTTGTGGGCTGGGCTGGCCCGGCCCGGCTCTACCCGACTCGACCCGAATTTTGACGGGAGCCCACGAGGCTTGACATGGGCCGAGCCGAACCAGATTTACACCCCTAGTCATTGCCAACTCTTTCGAAAATTTGGCAATAAAACAACTCATTTGGCAGCCCACATTGGATACTCTTTACTTTCCATAAATACAAGCAAACAATTCTCTTTATGCAGATAAAATTTCAGTGTACTTCGATCAAAACTTAACCCTGTTGAAGGTGATCAATGAGTTCTATTGATGCCTCAGTGATGAATACCTTCCTATAGATTAGATTAAATTAGACTGACAACTGACTATTCCGAGACCTGACTTACAAATGCCGTGATGACCTCTCAAAACATCTTTTTTTTTCTAATTAAAAAATTCTCTCCCTCTCTCTCTTTGCATGGTCCCATGAACACCAGCACCAAGAAAACCACCCAAGGCCGTCAAAAGATCGAAATCAAAAAGATTGTGAGTGTAAGCAGTCGCCAAGTCACCTTCTCCAAACGCCGCGTCGGCCTCTTCAAGAAGGCCAGCGAGCTCTGCATCCTCAGCGGCGCTGAGATCGCCATTGTCGTCAAATCTCCCAGAAAATGCACTTTCACCTTCGCATACCCGAGCGTCGACGCCGTCATCGATCGATACCTCACCGGAACCACCGCCGCTGAAGATTAGAACAACCGCCCTTGGGTGCGCGATTTCAACGAGCGATACGCCCAAGTTTCGAAGGAATTGGAGGCGGAGCACGGCGATTGAGGACGGCATCGTCGGCAACTAATTTTGGTGGAATGAGGCGATTGATGAACTAGGGTTAGAGAAGCTGGAGCAGTATGTGGCGGCATTGGAGGAATTGAAGAGGAATGTGGCAATGAAAGCTGAACTAAAGAAGAATGAGCGATACACCCAATTTTAAATTTTTTAAAGGTGAGAAATTAAGTACTCTAGTTCTTATTTTATTTTTTATTATTTTAAAATATTAATTCATTTTAAAAAATTGAGAAATAAAATAATATAAATTTATTATTTTATTCTTATTTTAAATTCATTAATAACATGAAAATTATAATTATAATAATTGATATTCTTAAAAAAATATACTATTAAAGAATAATTTTAAAATTTATTATTTTTAAAATGTAATAAATTAATTATTTAAAAAAGTTTAATTCCCGAAAAGAATTATTATTTTAGAATTGCGGAATATTTTAAATATTTTATAAGAATGATAAATTAATATATATTTTTTCTTTGTGTGTACACCCAGTGGAAGATAAATCGCGAGAGAAGACATCAATCAAAGCTGTCCTCCCAAATTGCACAGTGTAGCTCCAGAAATTTGGGGAGTAAGTTAAAGTTAATTGTTTTGATTTTATTTTTTTTTTTTTTTAAATGTGTAAACAAGTATAGAGAGAAAAAGTGATTAAAAATGAGAGAGGAGAGAAAAAGTTATTGATTGATGTTTAGGAGAGGTGTTCAAAAAAAATGTGTATGAGAGAGAAAGTGATTTTAGAAATTTTTTGAGAAAAATTACAAACCAAACAAAATTTCCAAAAACTTTCTCCAAATTGTTTTTTCCACAACCAAACCAAACAAGGCCAATATGACCCAAAATAGGTTAAAAATTAAAAAGTGGCTTTTAACCAAGTTTTTAAAAAAAATGATTTTCTATTATGTATGTTGAATAATTAAAGTACACCTTCCCTTCCAAAATATTAGTTGTTTTTAGGAAAACAAAAAATTTTTTGGTAATATAATTTTTTTTTGGTACATCGGAAATAAAAAGACAAGGCAACTAGGCCCCTTCCCCAAACAGATACATAATGTCTGCCACAAGCAGCCTATGAATTTCAGTCGGCAAGTCATTGACAACCAGTAGGTCCTCCGTTGGTTAGCTCCAAATTTGGCTCGCACATATGTTTCCTTCTCTTCGAACATGTTGGATGGTGCATTCAAATCCTCTCAAAATGATTCTTGAGTCTTGTACAAGTCCTTTGAAAGGGCATTTGTCATTCGGCCGACCTATGAGTAAAGCCACGACTTGCTCCACATCTGATTCAACTACGACTTTGTTAATTCCTCTTTGAAGAAGAATTGTCAATCCTTTATACACTGTCCACAGCTCTGCCGCTAGGTTTGTGTATCTCTCCAGTCTGCCATAATAACCGAATATCCATGCTCATTTCTCATCTTGAAATAGTCCTCCAAAGCCTCCAAAACCTGATGCTGTTCTAATGCATCCATCTGCGTTTAGTTTAATCCTTCTTGCATTAGGACAAGACCAAGTTGTTAGACTTTTAGATAGGAGAGGGGTGGTAATGTCCATGGAAAAAGTTTGGAAAATTTCTTTAGAATATTCAAGAATGATTTTCACACTCTCTTGATCATTAGGTTTTTCCTTTCAAAAATATTTTTGTTTCGGTTTTTCCAAATGGTCCGAAGAGTAATTATAAATAAAGGAGAGTCTCTGCTTTTCTTTTTGGCATGAAATCGAATCCAGTCATTAACAAGATTCCCAAGCATGGACAAGTAGCACTCCATATTAAAGGTAGAAATCCAAATAGGTTTTGTTGGAAAATTTGGTTTTATAAGGCTTATTTTGGGCCAACTTTGAGCCCAAAATTGAGTGGGCCCTAAACCTCTTTTAGGGTAAGTCCGAAGAGGTGACGTGTTCTTTGCCGCATGGCAAGTCACGCGGTGAAGACGGTTCGTCAAAACCAATTATGAGTGAATGGGAACTTGACGTCGTTTTCGGGTTCGGGGAATTAAACATTTAAAGATTTAAATGTGGGTTTCCTTGAAATGGATTATCCCACATTGAAACTTTAAGAGAGCTTTTTATATGTATATAAGCTCTAGATTATAACACTTGGGTTGGACCCCAAGGGACATCCCAAGTTTGTAGAAGGGAGGAGTTATGGACAAATGAAACCTTAGCCCAAACCACCACACACGCGCGTGCCACTACCGCCGTCCGTCCGCTAGCCAGCCGAGTGCGGGTGTGGGTTGTGGGTTGGGTCGATTCTTATATTAATATTTTTGAGAAAATTCATTTGAATTTTTTCTAAAATTCTTATCGAAATTAATTCATTTTTGAATTTAATTTTTTCTATCCATTTGTTACTTCTTCAGTCTAATTTTTCAAGCAGATTAACTGTCAAAACAGTATCTGTTGCACCCAGATAGATCTGTTTTTCCCAAACATATTTAAATCTACCCAGGCAGATTTGAACATATTTAAATTGGGTTTCAACAGATCTGAGTTTGAATTGCACCTGTTCATTTGATACCACAACAGATTTATTTTTGAACAGATTTAAACAGTTTTTGACAGTTATTAAACTGCCAGAAACTGCTGCAGTTACACAGATACAAACTGCACAGTTCAAATAGATCAATATATCCAGGAGACCTGTTGAATTTTGGACTGCATCTATTCATTCAAAATTTGCACCTATTCGGTTTAAAATCGAACCTATTCGGGCAAATCAATTTGCCTATAAATACCAGCATTGTTCCAGCAGTCTGGACATCCAGAAACAGTCTAAAAAATTCCTTTTTACTGTCCAATCTTTGCTCTATTATATATATTCTTCATATCATTTTAAGAAAAAATTTAGAGAGTATAGAGCACAGGTTTTAGTTCACCACACAAATTGTTTGAAGTGCTACTGCAATTTGTGAAGATCATTGTATCATGGGAGATAAACGCCACTTAACTGTAAACACCATAGCGGGGCGAATTTGTCTTAAGGACGGAGTGTCACACACTCAACTTGATCATTTATTATTCATTCGGTTCGGTAAAATAAATTATGTAAGTTGTTTATTTTATTTTGTTTGATTTAGTTTCATTTTTTTTTTTACACAGAAGATTGTTCCAACAATCTTAAGACAGACTCGAATTATTCTGTTTACAGAATTTTTCGTTTGTTTCCTTTTCTTTTTCTTCTTCTTACAAAAATTATTTTCTGTAATTTTACAAAATAATTTTCTGGTTGGAAAACAAATAGTAGTTATATACTGTTTGACAGATAGTAGTAATATATTGTCTATTTTCTTTGACAACTAGTAGTAATATACTGGTGTTATTAACAATTCAGAATATTTATTTGTGGAATTTTGTCATAAATTAATTTTGATTTTCAAAAAAAAATTTTGAGTGTTCATTAATTAAAATTTTGTTTCAGTATTTTAATTATTGAAGTGTTACAGAAATTTAATTTTCTGTATGGAATTAATTTGGTTAAATAAAATTTTATTTTATTTTCAAATTAATTAAAAAATAAAAGTTACATTTCTTGTTTCTTTTATTTTTACAGAATTTAATTCTGTGATTTTTGTTTAAGTTTTTTGTGTAGTATAAAATTATAGTTATAATTTTTTTTTTATAATTTAGAATTCATAACTACTGAAACTGGTCAAACTAATGCCCAAACAAGTACTAGTGTGGTGACTGCAATTGCTCCAACCCCTCATGTTGTGACTGTGCCAATCAATCACGGTGAGAAGCCACAGAAGTTCTCAGGAACTGATTTTAAAAGATGGCAACAGAAAATGTTGTTCTATCTTACAACTCTGAACCTGACTCGTTTTCTCCATGAAAATGCTCCTACTCTAAACAAGGATGAAACCGACCGCCAAATAGTTGCTGCGGTCGATGCTTGGAAACATGTTAATTTCCTTTGCCGAAACTATATCTTGAACGGACTTGACAACACTTTATACAACGTCTACAGTCCTATCAAAACGACAAAGGAACTTTGGGAGTCTTTGGAAAAAAAGTACAAAACAGAAGATGCTGGCTCAAAGAAATTTGTGGTTGGCAAAATCCTGGACATTATGATGGTTGATTCTAAGACTGTGATCAACCAAGTTCAAAATCTCTAACTCATTCTGCATGACATTCACGCAGAAGGCATGTCTCTCAATGAATCCTTCCAAGTTGTAACCTTAATTGAGAAATTACCACAAGGCTGGAAGGAATTCAAGAACTACCTCAAACACAAGCGCAAAGAAATGTCTTTAAAGGAATTAATTGTGCATTTGAGGATTGAGGAGGACAACCGCAATTCAGAGAAGCGGGCTGGTAAGCATCCAATGGAGTCTAAGGCAAATGTGGTGAAACATGCTCCAAAAGCAAAGAAACAGAAGTTTTTTGGAGAAAGTGTATCACAAGGCTCTAAAGGAGAGAAAATTAAAAAGTACAAGTTTAATGGCAAGTGTTATATCTGTGACAAAAAGGGATATTGGGCCAAAGATTGCCGTAGCAAAGGCAAAAGCAAAAGAAGAACAAGCAAGAAGCTTGCTCAAGCCCATAAGACCGAAATGAACAACATTTCCAATGGTGTTAATAACATAAATCTTTCTGTAGTTGTTTCCGAGACAAACCTTGTCGGAAATCCTAAAGTATGGTGGGTAGACACTGGTGGTACTCGCCACATTTGTGCCGACAAAATGATGTTCACATCTTATTCAATGGTGGACAACGGTGAACAACTTTTTATGAACAACTCTTCGACTTCTAAAGTTAAAGGACAAGGAAAGATTATTTTGAAGATGACATCTGGAAAGGAACTCACTCTCAACAATATGCTGCATGTACCAGACATTCGCAAGAATCTTGTTTCCGGATCTTTGTTGAGTAAAAATGGGTTTAGGCTAGTTTTTGAAAGTGACAAGTTTGTACTTACCAAAAACGGGATGTATGTAGGAAAAGGTTATATGTCTGATGGCCTTTTCCAAATAAATGTAATGACTGTTGTATCCTCTGTTATTAATAAAAATGCATCTTCTTCTTACTTGCTTGAGTCTTCAAATTTATGGCATCGTAGACTTGGACATGTTAATTATGGATCTTTGCGTAGATTAATTAATATGAAATGTTTGCCTAAATTTGACATTGATTCAAATCATAAATGTGAAATTTGCATTGAGACAAAATTATCCAAAACTCCTTTTCATTCAATTGAAAGAAGTACGGAATCACTTGAATTAATTCATAGTGACATTTGTGATTTTATATCAATTCAAACTAGAGGTCGGAAAAAGTATTTTATCACTTTTATAGATGACTATACTAGGTATAGTTATGTTTATTTAATTCGAACCAATGATGAAGTTTTGAAAACTTTCATTCAATAGAAGAATGAAGTTGAAAATCAACTTGATAAGAAAATTAAGAAACTTAGAAGCGATAGAGGTGGTGAATATGAATCACCTTTTGGTGAATTTTGTAAAGAGCATAGAATAATTCATCAAACCACTGCTCCTTACTTACCTCAGCAAAATGGAATTGCTGAAAGGAAAAATAGGACTTTAAAAGAAATGATGAATGTCATGTTAATAAGCTATGGATTACCTCAGAACTTGTGAGGGGAAGCAATACTTTCTGTTAATTATATACTTAATAAAGTACCCCGAAAGAAAGTGAAACAAACACCTTATGGAATGTGACATGGGAGAGTACCATCCTACAAATACTTAAAAGTATGGGGGTGTTTGGCTAAAGTGGCTATTCCTAATCCTAAAAAGACTAAGATAGGTCCTAAAACCATTGATTGCATTTTCATTGGTTATGCCAAGAATAGTAATGCATATCGGTTTTTGATTCATAAATCAAAACATTCTAAAATGCATGTAAATACTATTATTGAATCTCGGAATGCATCTTTCTTTAAACATGTGTTTCTGAATAAGATTGGACAAGTGACCAGTAATAATAAAAAATCTTTTGATGCTATTACTAGTAATGATCAAGAACAAGATCAAGATCAAGAACAAGATTGAGATCAAGAACAAGATCAAGATCAAGAGCAAGATTAAATTGATGAAAAGGAACCTAAGCGTAGTAAACGTGTTAGAACCTCAAAATCTTTTGGTCCAGATTTTCTAACATTTTTGTTAGAAAATGAGCCTTTAACTTTTAAAGATGCTATGCCCAGTCCCAAGGCTCCTTTATGGAAAGAAGCTATAAACAGTAAAGTTGAATCCATCCTATAAAATCACACTTGGAAATTGGTGGATTTGCCACCAAGTTGTAAACCTCTTGGATATAAGTGGATTTTCAAAAGAAAAATGCAAGTGGATGGATCAATTGACAAATATAAGGCAAGACTTGTGGTCAAAGGGTATAGACAAAAAGAAGGTCTAGATTACTTTGGCACATACTCACCAGTTACTAAAATAACATCCATTAGAATGCTAATTGCTATTGTGTCTTTGTACAATCTAGAAATTTATCAAATGGATGTGAAAATCGCTTTCTTAAATGGTGAGTTAGATGAAAAAATTTACACAGAACAACCAGAAGGTTTTTCTGTTCTAAGAAAAGAAAAGAAAGTGTGTAAATTGGTTAAATCACTATATAGTTTAAAACAAGCGCCAAAGCAATGGTATGAAAAATTTGACAAAGCAATGATGTCAAATGGATTCAAAATTAATGAGTGTGACAAATGTGTTTATATTAAAAACACAGACAAAGGTTATGTCACTGTATGTCTTTATATGGATGATATGCTCATCATAAGTAGTAATAATGACATGATTAAAACTACCCAGAAAATGTTGAATAAACATTTTGACATGAAGGACATGGGCATTGCTAATGTAATTCTTAGTATGAAAATTACCAAAACATCAGAAGGTTATGCTTTGTCACAATCTCATTACATTGAGAAAATATTTGAAAAATTTAGCAAAGATGATGATCATCTTGCTAGAACACCTATTGACGTTAATTTGTTTCTTTCTAAGAATGTACAAGAACGTATTTCTCAATTAGAGTATGCCCAAATTATTGGAAGCTTAATGTACTTGATAAACTGCACTCGCCCAGATATAGCTTATGCAGTAAGTAAATTAAGTAGATATACGAGTAATCCAGGAGTAGAACACTGGAAAGCAATTATAAAGGTTTTAAGATATCTCCGATTTACTCGTAACATTAGGCTAAATTATACTAGATATCCAGTAGTACTTGAAGGTTACTGTGATGCAAATTGGATATCGGATACTAGAGACTCAAAATCCACCAGTGGGTATATTTTTACTCTTAGTGGTGCTGCTGTATCTTGGAAATCTTCCAAACAGACTTGCATAGCTAAGTCTACTATGGAATCAAAATTCATAGCTTTAGATAAAGCTGGGGAAGAAGCAGAATGGTTTCGCCACTTCCTTGAAGATATTCCAATGTGGCCAAAACCGGTGCCTGCTATATGCATACATTGTGATAGTCAATCAGCAATAAGTAGAGCACAGAGTCATATGTATAACGGTAAGTCACTACACATTTGTCGTCGACATAACACCGTGAGACAACTACTCTCTAATAGAATTATTTCCATTGAATATGTGAAGTCTAAAGACAACATAGCGGATCCACTAACCAAAGGGTTAGCAAGGGAGCTAGTTAAAAATTCATCGAAGGGAATGGGACTTAAGTCTATTAAATAAGAATTACCACAACGGCAACCCAACCTAGTTGACAGGAAATCCCAAGATCTAGGCTTAAAGGGACAACCGAGTTGTGTATGACTTAGAAGGATCACTAGGAAGTCAAACTCCTACCCATTTCTATGATGAAATAGTGATGTCTACAGCGTTTTAGGTTAAGTAATACTTTTAATGATTCTTATATCTAGGTATACCTAGTGGAGTATGACAGGATACTCTTCATAAGAATCACCTATATGAGTGTAAACTGGGCCAGTTCTATGAGATCTATGAAGGACTACAATTCTCTAGACCACTCATGAAAGACCAGGTTGTTCAGGGCCAAAATGAACACAATAGTGAGAACTAAACTGTGTCTGGTAATATGCTGTTTGAGTTCTATTGTCTTGGTTTACACAAACGGCTGAACAGTTCAAGACATCATGTTCACTAGTTAGCTAGGTAATCCGATAGTGTCTCACAACGGAAGATTCAAAGCCAAAAGCTACCTATTCTTTGCAAAATATTTCTAATTTCTGTACTCTCTGTAATTAGATCATGTTTTTGCATTTTCTCTCCGTCAAATTCTATTCATATGGGGAATTGTTGGAAATTTTGGTTTTATAAGGCTTTTTTGGGCCAACTTTGAGCCCAAAATTGAGTGGGCCCCAAACGTCTTTTGGGGTGGATCCGAAGAGGTGACGTGTTCCTTGCCGCATGGCAAGTCACACGGTGAAAACGGTTCGTCAAAACAATTTATGAGTGAATGGGAACTTGACATCGCTTTCGAGTTCGTGGAATTGGACATTTAAAGATTTAAATGTGGGTTTCATTTAAATTGATTGTCCCACATTGAAACTTTAAGAGATCTTTTTGTATATATATAAACTCTAGATTACAACATTTGGGTTTGGTCTTAAGGGGTACTCCAAGTTTGTAGAAGTGAGGAGTTATGGACAAATAAAACCTTAGCCCAAACCACCACACACGCGTGCGCGCGCCGCCGTCCGTCCGATCGGCCAATCCAAACCGTGCTAGGCACGGGTATGGGTTGTAGGTCAGGTCGAGTCGGTTCTTATATTAATTTTTTGAATAAAATTCATTTGATTTTTTTCTAAAATTCTTATCGAAATTAATTCATTTTTTAATTTAATTTTTTCTGTCCATTTGTTACTTCTTCAGTCCAATTTTTCAAACAGATTAACTGTCAAAACAGTATATGTTGCACCCGGACAGATCTGTTTTTCCCAAACAAATTTAAATCTGCCCATACCGATTTGAACATATTTAAATTGGGTTTCAACAGATCTGAGTTTGAATTGCACCTGTTCATTTGATTCCATAACAGATTTATTTTTGAACAGATTTAAACTGTTTTTTACAGTTATTAAACTGCCAGAAACTACTACAGTTACACAGATACAAATTGTACAGTTCAAACAGATCAATCTGTCCAGCAGATCTGTTGAATTTTGGACTGGATCTGTTCATTCAAAATTTGCACATGTTCGGTTCAAAATTGAACCTGTTCGGGCAGATCATTTTGCCTATAAATACTAGCATTGGTCTAGCAGTCTAGACATCCAAAAACATTCTGAAAAAATTCCTTTTTGCTGTCTAATCTTTGCTCTGTTACATATATTCTTCATATCATTTTAGAAAAAAATTTAGAGAGTATAGAACACAGGCTCTAGTTCGCCGTACAAATTGTTTGGAGTGCTACTATAATTTGTGAAGATCATTGTATCTTGGGAGATAAACGCCACTTAACCGTAAGCACTATAGTGGGACGAATCTGTCTTAAGGACAGAGTATCACACACTCAACTTGATCTTTTATTATTCATTCGGTTCGGTAAAATAAATTCTGTAAGTTATTTATTTTATTTTGTTTGGTTTAGTTTCAATTTTTTTTTGTTTTTTTACACAGAAGATTGTTGCAATAGGTTGTGCTTTAACACAATTATGGAGGAGATGATAAAGGTTTTCCACTTCACTACAATGAGGGCATTTTGGGTCCTCAGTAAGACCCCCTAATTTTCCTCAGATCATTAGTCAGCAGATTTCCCAGAAGCATAAGTCACAAGAAGCTTTTGAGTTTCTGTGGGATTTTAAGCTTTCATATCCAATTCCAGTCACTCTCATATGCACTGGACGTTGAGTGTTCGCCATCATTAGAGTGCATTCAAATCGGTTGATCCTTCCGTTTGGTTTAGTTTTTAAATTAACATTTCGATCAATAAATCAAAAAACATGTTTGATTTACTAATTTTCAAAATTATTTTTTCCCTCTCATCTCTCCTTCTCTTTTTTTTATATATATATTAATAAATCAATTAATCACTTTTTCTTCTCTTCTCTCTCCTTTCTCATTCTCTCACATTCTATACATTAATCAATCAATCAAATTTTTTTTTACACGCATCTATTTAACTATAAAAAAAAATTCACAAATCATCCCAAACAAATACAATTTTTTTTTCATCTCATAAAATAATCAAAAAGTCAACTAAAATAGCCATTTGTTCCAAAACTTTAAGATGTGTTTAGTTCATAAATTTGGGTAGAGATTTATAAAGAAAAAGGGAAAGTAAAAAAGCGAGTGATCACACACCTTTTATAACTTTTTGTATTTTATTTTTTAAATTAATGAACCAAACACAACCTAAAAGGTCTGATATCCACACCTCCATTTTTTGGAATACAGATAGAATTCCCAACTGACTTTTGCCCCCACTATGCTTCAAATTTGTTCCGGACCAGAGCGAAAGCTCTAACCACACTTTCAATGTCTTTAAGCACCTTAGCAAGTAAAATGAATAAAAAGCGCCAGAGAGCGTTTCATTAGGAAATAGAACCCAAAAACTAGTCGCAGATCATATCATGGTTGGCTTTTTCCAAAAAGTGCTTCTTTGAGGTATTTAGGGATTTTCTTTCTTATTACATCATAACCAACACTAGAGTTGCATTATAAGCCAAAGCATGATTTCAGAATCAAGATTACTCTTGATGGAATTCCATAAAAGTTTAAAGGAAATTAAATCAAGAGCGCTCGGTTGGAAAATCCAATTTTGGATTTTGCTTGTCCATAGGTCTAGACACTAATTTATTATATCCATAAAGACAATCTATCGCACAATGACCAAAATACCTCTACATTACCTCTGCTATCTCACACGGTTTAGATTTCATGTCCTCTCATCTCTCTCTCTCTCTGTGCTCAAACACAAAGCCCTCTCATCTTCTCTCTCTCTCTCTAGATCTTGCATTTTCTTTAAAAAATTCACTAAATACCAAAAAATACAAAAAAAAAAAAATACAAAAATACAAAAAAAAAAAAAAAAAAAAAAAAAAAAATTCAGAAAATACAACTCATCAACAACAACAACAACAACAACATCATCTAAAAACAGATCTGAAACAAAATTATTAATGATCTGAAACAGATCTGAAACAACATCCGAAAATACAACAACATAAACAACATCATCCAAAAATACAACATCAACAATCAAAAAATACAACATCAACAACATCATCAGAAAATACAACTCATCTGAGACAGATCTGAAACAGATCTAAAAAAAAAAATTGTGAATCAGATCTGTCTGAAACAGATCTGAAAAAAAAAAGAAAAAAAAGATCTCATCTGTTTGTGGTGTCGAGGCTCGGCAGTGGTGGGCGTTGGTGGTGCGAGGCTCGGCGGTGGTGGTGCGAGGCTCGGCAGTGGTCGGCGTTGGTGGTGCGAGGCTCGGCAGTGGTGGTGCGAGGCTCGGCAGTGGTCGGCGGTGGTGGTGCGAGGCTCGGCGGGGGGGGGGGGATATATATATATATATAAGGGTAAAATTGTAATTTAACATCGGGGATAAAACCGGGCCGAGGATCGGGGCCGGGCCGGGTACGGGACTGGAACACTGATCCCCGTCCCCGACCCGAATCTGTTCGGGGATTGATTTTTAATCACCATTCCCGTCCCGTCGGGGGTATTTTTCGAGGAAAACTCGCTCAATTCGGGATCGCGGGGTCGGGTCCCCATTGGGCCGGTTTTAAATTGCCATCCCTAAGACCGAGCTCCACCTAGCTCGGTTCTTCCTTTTACTGCGTGTACCTTGGTTTCTTCTGTACAAACCATACTAATCCATAGTGTGCCTAGGCCGTGCTAACGAATGGTTAGGTCTGACCGAGCTAACCGCATTATGCCACGACCGGGCTAACTCTGAGTGTGGTGACCGGGCTATCCGCAAATCTCTCCTGGACCGAGATAACAATAAGGCTTTCTAAGACCAGGCTAACTCCAAAACTCTCTTGGACCGGGCTAACGCCAAGGCTCTTTTACTCCACCCTTCTTACTATGGCCCACAGCGGCCCATTACCCAGCTCGACCCAATTTATATATAAATTACTCTCTCACTTTTCGTCAACTTATTTTTCAAAATATAATTTAAAAATTTTTTCAAAAACTAAACCAAAAGGAGCATAATTTTCTAAAATTATCTTTTTCTTTTTTCTTTTTTTTTTGAACATCAACTGTCTATTTTTTGTGCATTTAAAAAAAATAAGAAATTTATATTATTTTAGTCTTTAATTTTTTAAAAAATTGTATTTTTGATGTAATAAGAAATAAAATAAAAAGTTAATATTTTGAGACGAAGATAATACTATTGTTTGGGATGATCTAAGTGCACTTTTTACCTTTTTACAACAAGATGGATAAAAAAATAGAGAAATAATGTGATAAAAAAAATAAAAAGATGAATTATATTGGAAATGTCAAACCACCCTTAAATAAGAAAGACCGGCAAAAGTCAGAGAAAGAAAAAGAGATTGAATAAAAAAAAAGAGTGAACTTCGTGAATCTTCCTACGAAAGTCGTGAATCTTCCTGAAAGTTGTGATTGCAGTTTCATTGTGAATGATAGAGAAACGAGTAATCCAACGAAAGAAATATTAAAAAAGGTTTTATAAAATTAATTTAAAGATGATTGTATGATATATAATAAAATAGCATAAATTAATTTTAAAATAGATTAATATATATATTTTTTTATTTATGAAACCTAACATTTCACCGGAGAAACTCACGGAACTAGAAAATTAAGAGAAAATCAAAAAAGAAATAAATTTTTTTCTAGATGGATTAGGCTTTTCTTATGTTAGTCATCTTAACTTAACAGACATTTAGATTTGGTAGGTACATTTTGAGAGCATTTGGGTTTAGTAGGTACATTTTGAGACTGTTGGTGACTTGAGATCGTAATTTTTTAAGACTTGTTTAGTAAAATATTCATACAAAAATTAAGATGATCGGATATCAGTAATTATATGTTTGAGCCAAAAACAAAATAAAATTTTTAAAATCTTTTAAAATAAAATTTTGACTAGATAGATTTTTTTACTAATTTATAATATTTATGGGTTTATATTTTATTTTTATAATTCTTTTATGGACTAAACATATTTGAATTTAATACTTTAAAACTTAATAGATTTAATCAATAGTTTACAGACTAAATAAGCTTAATTTATATATATTTTAGAAACTTAGTAGACTCAATTAATAATTCAAAGACTAAAGTAGATAATTTGATAATAATTTAAAAGTATAAAATGTAATAAATCCATTAAAATAATGACTTATTGGATTAAAGTACTTTGGGTATTCGATAATAGTATGCACCAATTAATGTACTAACTAGTGTACCAACACTAGTTATGACATTATTATTAACTCCACTTATTAATTACATTACAAACATAAAAAATTTCTTAAATTATGTTACATCATCAATTGATACATTAATTAGTACACTAATTAATGTATATAAGATTATTCCTTCAATAATTTATGACTTTGGTACATTGAAGGTATTAGAAAGATCAAAGCAAGGAAGAGATGATTTCAAAAGTGATATGAGTGCAGTTTCATCTTATGATTTATTGAATCGTGTTTGTCTTTTGTTAGCCTTTGTCCTGTACGTTGGTATCTAACGGCCATTTTGATAAAGTTTTTGTTTTCAATTTTATGTTTATGTTTATAAAAATTTTAAAAATTGTCATATAAATTTGTAAATTTATACTATATATTAAATAAATAGGGTTTCTAATAAGAAGAGTTTTGTGAAACTCAAAATCTTCATACTATTTTTCTAAAATTCTTATTTTTTTAAATAATTAAAAATCTTCTATTGGCTAACTTTTATTAAATGATTTTAAAAAAATCTTATTATGCATTGATTTACACATTTTAAAAGAAAAGAATTAATTTATTTAGAAATTTAAAAAGGAAAGTTAACTAATTAATTTTAAAAAAATTAAAAATATTCTTACTTTTATTGAATCATTTCAGATTTTTATTTTATTTTATCTTAATTTACACATTTCAAAAGAAAAGTTAATTATTTTGTTTCTTAAATTTAAATTTAAAAATTTTAAATGAAAAGTTAACCAATCAGTTTTAAAATTTAAAAAAAAAATCTTATAGTAGTTTTTATTCAATTATTTAATAAAAATCTTATTATACCTTGATTTACACACTTCTAAAAGAAAAAAATAATAAATCCATTTAGAAATTTAAAAAGGATTAGTTTTAAAATTTAGATTTTTGTACCACTAAAATATAGGAATCAATTCACATCTTTCATAATTTATTTCTCTTGATGTTTAATTTTTTAAATAATTAAAAAAAAATCATTGTCTAGCTTTTATTCTCTTATAATGTGATTGATGATTCATTTTAAGAACTTGATCTTCCATAATATATTATATAGGTTTGGATAAATTTTATTTCTAAGTGTTTTATTCCATTTAACCCATCTTCTTTTTGAGTGTTCTATTATGTCATGTTTAATATAATATGGCCAAATCACCCTTCTAACTTTTTGTGCATGTTTCTGTTTTGAATCCAATACACTAAAAAAAATAACATTGGTACACAGAAAGGCAACCCAAGAAGGGAGTGAATTGGGTAATTAAAAAATATGACCAGAAAATAAATTTCAAATGACTAGGTGAGTAAATGCAACAAACAATCAGTAAATACACAGAAAATAAAAGAAAAGGTAAGAAGAGCTTAAACACAAAGATTTATAGTAGTTCAGCTCACCGGCCTACGCCCACTCCTCAAGATACCTCCTTGAGAATTTTTTTCACTATGAATTAATGCACCACCAAGCTTCACCTAGCTTGTTAATTTTTATAAAGGACTTACTTCAATTTATTGAGGACCTCTCAACTAAAATGCCTCACTTTACAAGTGTTTCACTTAGAAAATATGAATAGGAATCAGGGGTACAACTATCCTCTTTTACAGATTTTTTCTCTCAAAAAATGGATATGAAAATGTAAGCACAGAGGTAATTTAAGACTCACTCAGATATAAAAATGGAAGTACAATGAAGTATATTAAAAACTCTTGAATGCTCTAGGTTTCTTGTATTGAAGAAGTATGTATTCAAACATGGAGATCTTCTTCTTTATAGTATTAATGGCTTCTAACTGTTGGAGAGAGGCAAAGACAAATTTTCTAGCCGTTGGAGCAAATCATGGAGGATATCTTCCAGCTATGTTGATCAGAGCATGGTGCATACAGACTGTAGACAAGTCTTGGGAAGAGAAAGATCATTAAATGTACAAGCTTTCATTAAATGCTAAGCCTTATAAGTCAACTCTTGGTAGAAGATATAATGTCAGAAGATCTGCTAAGAGATAAGAAATGATGATATATTCTGTACACAGATTAGAAAAAATGGCTGAGAAAAGAGTTGTGTCAGTCCAGATCTAATTTGGCAGCTGGATTTTTGAAACCCAAATTTTACGGGTGTCGACCCCTGCAGCTTAGGTGTCAACCCTTTGCTCTCTTTTCTTCTCTAAGTTGATTTTCAGGTATTTCTGGTGTTGACCCTTATTATTCTTGGTGTCGACCCTTGCTGTTGGATTGTGTTATGAAATTTAGTGTCGATTGGTGTCGACCCTTGCTGCTGGATTGTGTTTTGAAATTTAGTGTCGACCCTTGCTGTCTTTGGTATTGACCCTTGCTGTTGGATTGTGTTCTGAAATTTAGTGTCGACCCTTGCTGTCTTTGGTATTGACCCTTGCTGCTGGATTGTGTTATGAAATTTAGTGTCAACCCTTGCTGTCTTGGTGTTGACCCTTGCAAATGGAACACTTAGGCATTTTGAGCTTCACTCTGGTGTCAACCTTTGCTATTTTGGTATCGACCATTGGACTTGTTTTAAGCATAAATACTGTTTTGCATACATGTGCTAATTTCATGTTTTGAGGAGCTAAAAACCATTGGAAAACAACACTATAGAAGCATATATCTTTTAGAAACATTGAAGCACAATTGTATAATATAATTTTGAAAACTTTGAATAAAATAAGTTCAAAATATTTGTCAATAATCAAAATCAACAACTAGTATGCCGTCTTGGCCAGTTCAAAATATTTTATTCAAAACTTTGAATAAAATAACTTCTAGCTTCTGACACATTGGTTGGTCTTGGCCAGTCCACAATGGCTTCAATCTTTTGTGGGTCTACTAATCTACCATCTTTGTTGATTACATGTCCCAGAAATGCTATACTGTCAAGCCAAAATTCACATTTGGACAGTTTTGCATACAACTTCTTTTCTCTCAAAGTCTGTAAAGCAGTTCTTAGATGATTTTCATATTCTTCCCTGCTTTTGGAGTAAATCAAAATATCATCAATAAACACAACAACAAACCCATCAAGAAATTGTTTGAACGCCCTAATCATTAGGTCCATAAAAGCTGCATGTGCATTAGTTACCCCAAACGGCATTACCAGAAACTCATAGTGCCCATATCTAGTCCGGAAGGCGGTTTTCTCTATGTCTTCGGCTTTAACTTTCAATTGGTGGTATCCAGATCTAAGGTCAATTTTTTGAAAGACTTGGGCTCCCTGGAGTTGGTCAAATCAATCATCTATTTGGGGCAATGGATATTTATTTTTGATAGTCACTTGATTCAATTCCTGGTAATCTATACATAACCTCAAGGACCCATCTTTCTTTTTAACAAACAAAACTAGAGCACCCCAAGGTAAAGTATTCGGTCGGATAAATTTCTTGTCTAGCAAGTCTTGGAGTTGAACTTTTAATTCTTTCAATTCAGAGGTTGACATTCGGTAAGGGGTCTTAGAAATCGGTTGTGTTCCAGATACAACATCAATAGTAAACTCAATTTCCCTATCGATTATGTCTCTAGGCAAATCATTTGGGAATACATCAGGAAACTCGTTAACTATAAGGATGTTCTCAACATTAGCATTATCGGCATTCATAATCAAAACAAAACATAGGTAACCTTGACAACCTTTTCGCAACAATTTATTGGCTTTCATGATAGAGATCAAATACGGTGGAGGAACTACCCCATTCCCAACAAACACAAATTCAGGTAACCCCGGAGGTCAAAACATAACAGATTTATTCACACAATCAATAGCAGCATAATACTTCGTCAACCAATCCATATCCAGTATGCAATCAAAATAATCAACACCCAATGGCAATAAATCAACATACAGTGTCATATCACCAATTACTATTTCATATACCAGATAAACATAAGTACATACCATAGAACCCCCAGAAGGTGTAGATACTGACAGTAAATAATTCATGGGTTCTAAAGGTCTAGTCAATTTAAGAGAAAAGGCATGTGACACAAATAAGTGTGTAGAACCAGAATCTATCAAGACATATGCATTTTGGTTACAGATGGAAATTATACCTGACACTACCGACTCGGTGTTCTGTACATCCCCGGGTACTAGTGTGAATACTCTCCCCTGTCTTAGCGTCTCATTCCCTGTGTTTCCTTTGGCATTATCTCTTGCATTTGTTCTTGCTACAAAAGCAGACCCGATCAAACTTGCTGTAGAATGGTTAACATCGTCGGATCTCAGCGGATAATCTCTAACCATGTGGTCAATCTTGCCACACTGAAAACAAGCACCTGATGCACAGTAACATGTGCCTTTATGCTTTCTTCCATAGTCAGGGCAGATTGGAATAGATCCACTACTCTAACTAGAGCTACTAGAGGATCCGTGTTTTTCTTTTTTGAGAATGACCGGACTTTTTTGAAGTTGAATCCAGCTCTTTTACCTCTCCATTCAGTTGTTGGAGTTGTAGCTTGTTTCTTTGCCGCCAGAATGGCCTTCGCCATCAATGCTCTATCAAGTACTTCCACATATGTAGGTAATTTCAGTACGCCTACTCAGTTAAACACATCCAAGTCTAATCCCCTTTCAAATTTTCGAGCCTTCTTATAATCTGTGTCAACCATATGAGGAGCACATCATGCCAACTCTGTGAACTTCGCTTTGCACTCGGCTATAGACATCTTCCCTTGCTTAAGTTCTTGGAATTCAGAAACCTTTCGATCTTGAAAGCACTGAGGAAAGTATTTATTGTAGACAATCTCGTTGAATTGTGCCCATGTCATGGTCCCATTGCTATTTCTGATTAGCAACCACCATCTTCGGGCATCATCTTTCAAGGTGTAGGTGGCCAAGAGAACCTTCAAAGTCTCAGAGCAGGGAAATACTTCAAATAATTTTTCCATCTCGAGTAACCATGTCTCTGCCTTCAATGGTTCAATACCACCTAAGAAAGTTAGCAATTTCATTTTCATGAACTTCTGAGTTAGGTTCATGATGTCATTATTATCCGGTTCAGCTTAGACCGGAGGGGGCGGTAGAGGCAGAAGTCATTGGCTTTGCTGTTGTATCATTGTTTCAGTTAGGACTGTGAGCATCAGTTCCATTCGGCTCATTCAAGCCTCTGAAGATTCAGCTATTCTGTTATTTCTTGTATTTTCCATTACTATAGGTACACAGAGCACTGATAAATATAGGCAAACAATTCTTTTCACAATGTTCAGAACATTCACTCCCAGTTCATTCCTTTCAATTTCATGTGTGCATGATTAGATTCAGTTTTCGTATTTACAGAAATTAACACACACACTCACACATACAAATGAAATGTCCCTAATTCTTTTTTAGGACATCCTATAGCTCATATGGACTTGTGTGTGCGGTATGACACATGCTCTGATACCACTCTGTCAAGAGCCAAACCCGCCCTAATAGGTTTAGCGTCATAACCGGCCAGTAATCCTTAGATTACCAAAGGCCTCTAAACAAATCATGACATAGTAAGGGGTTGCGAAAGTAAGTACAGAAAATATGCGTAGTCCATTGAGTCGTGCTGACGTACATAGGACATAATTTTTGAAAACTTATATATATATATACACGTGACGTCATAATTACGGTAGCCTTACGTCAGCCATTTACAAAAATAAAGTCATAAAATCAAAAAGGGACTTAGCCCAATGTATAGATAAACAGAAAACTTGTTCATATACTAAAAGGGAACAAGTCTTATACATTCACAAAATATGATCACATGACTTTCAGAAGCTTCTCAGGAGGCACAAGGGATAGCCGACAAAACAAGCTCCAGGCGATCATCATTGAGCCTGGTCACGCGTCTGATCACCTACATACATAATATAAATAGTGAGCAGAAGCTCAGTAAATAATAAGAGAGTAAAGAATTTAATGAATTATGTCCCATAACAGATTTCAAATTAGACATGACTTTAGATTCGCATACTTAACCAGAAATCATAGTAGTTATATGTGGTACATCTATTTAGCTAGCATATCGTACCGATTTTGCATAATCGGTATCGTCGACCACGTAGGTCCACATCTTGTGCACAAGTAGCCATTGTATTGTTACCCCCAAGCAAGGGCCATGTGAACATAAGCCAAGGTATTGTTACCCCTAGGCCAGGGTCACATGAATATAAGCCACAGTATTATTACCCCTAGGTGAAGGCCATGTGCATATTGGCCACGGTATTGTTACCCCTGGGCGAAGGCCACGTAAACTAAGGATGCCATAAATACATTTCAGAAAAATAGACATTCATTCATGATTCATAAAATAGCATTTTAGAAAATAGATCGTTTCATTTAGTCAGAAAATACACATATTCAAACATAGCTTTATAGAGTTATTACTCACAGATGACTGCAAAAGCAGACAGATAAAGCAAACAAATCAGATAGCTTACGGCGCGTGACCTTAGATGGTAAATTATGCTCTAAATAGTTAGTTGTGTGAAGTTCCAAGCCAAGACCCTCAAATTCTCTAGCAATCCTCCTAAATTGAACTCAATCTCCTTCTCTCTCTCTCTCTCTCTCTCTCTCTCTCTCTCTCTCTCTCAACATTTTGTTTGTGTAGGTTCAAGGATGTGATGATGAACAGAGATGAATGGTGGCATAAAGGAGCCTTATATAGGCTTGATTAATGGTGATTGGTTAAGGCTAATCAAATGAACATTAATCATTCTAATTTAATCGTTCCTAATCGAATTTCAATTCAACCTACCATAAAATTCTAAGAATTCCAAATATCACATAACTCAAATCAATTTCGTGTTCAGATGCCGATAAGGCCTTCAATTCGTAGAACAAAACAAAAATACAAATAGATCTTTCTACGATAGACAGATAGAAACACAAATAATGCAACACACATGCAATTAATTTAGAATTTCATCGTAATTACTCATTAAGAATTCTTAATCATGGTTTAACGGTTAATCATAGGTCAGGGTTGTTACAAGCATAGTACGAGCTATTTCCTCAAGAACTCTGTTTTTCCTTTCTACCACACCATTTTGTTGAGGAGTTCGAGGAGCAGAGAAATTATGGTCAATGTCATACTCATTACAAAATAGAATAAACTCATCATTATCAAATTCTTTACCATGATCACTTCTAATGCTACAAATAGCAAGACTAATCATATTTTGAATACGTTTACATAGAGTTAAAAATGCAGAGAAAGTATCACTTTTGTGTGCCAAAAAAATCACCCAAGTAAATCTACTATAATCATTCACACAAACACGACAATAAGATTTGCCACCAAGACTTAATGCTCTAGATGGTCTAAACAAGTCAATATGCAACAATTGAAGAGGTCTAGATGTGGAAATAATGTTTTTGGTTTTGAAAGACACTCTTGTCTGTTTCCCTTGTTGACAAGCATCACAAAGTCTGTCTTTTTCAAAATCAATTTTGGGTAAATCGATAACCAAATCAAATTTTGAAAGTTTTGAAAGTAAGTCCATATAAGCATGTCCTAGCCTTCTATACAATAACCAACCAGATTCACTTATAGCAAATAAACACTTAACATCAAGATTAGGAGATAAGCTGTGCAAGTCAAATACATACACATTTTCATGCCTATAACCAATAAAAAACACTTTGTTATCAACAGAATTTTTAATGGTGCAGTGAGATTTTTCAAAACTGACATGATTGCCTTTATCACATATTTGACTAATACTAAGCAAGTTGTGTTTCAATCCTTTAACAAGCAACACATTCTCGATAATGGGTGAAAAAGATTTACCGATACTATCTTCGCCAATGATCTTTCCTTTACTATTGTCTCTGAAGGTTATGTGATCTCTTTTTTTTGGATTTAAGGGTTGAAAACTTTACTCTATCGCCGGTCATGTGCCTTATGCACGCACTATCGAGGTACCACCGGTTGTTGCTGGATTTTGACCTAAAGCACTCCTGCAAAAATCAGATTTTTGTTGGCTTTTGGGTACCCATTCTTTCTTGGGTCCATGAGAGTTAGGATATGAAGTGTTTTTGAGAACCCACTCCTTTTTCATTCTAACAAATGAGTTTCTCTTAGTAGAACATGAAGGAAAGATGTAACCTTTTCTTCCACAATAATGACGTGTGAGATGACAATGACTAGATGATGCATGAACAATGATCTTTTTGGAATTTTTTGCTTTTGAAAAAGGTTTATATCCAACTCTCATTCTTTCATAGGTTTGAGTTTGACTTTTAAGAATATTATCTAAGGTATCTCTACCTTGAATAAATTTTGAAAGAACATTTTTTAAATCTTCTATGTTATCATTTAACACAATTTTCTCCTTTTTCAGAATTTCATTTTCTTTTTGCAAATCTACTTTCTTTTCAAAAATGGAAGATTCTTTTTTAGATGAAAATTCTTCTTCTTTTTTTCCTTTTTTTTTTTTCTATTTTCAAGACTTCATTTTCTAGAGTATCGATCTTAGAAATTAAGGATTCCTTTTCTTGTGATAAACTCGAAATCATTTTCTTTTGACAACTACTTTTCATACTTAATTTTTTAAATTCAATATGCAATTCATCAAAGGCAGTTTGTAATTCACCAAAAGTAAAAGATTTATCATTTATCTCATTTTCATCCACAAGTGCCATCAAGCATAGATTTGCGACTTCATTTTTGCAAATATCAGTCTCTGAGTTGTAGTCATCACTGTCTTCTCCCCATGATGTGATCATGGCTTTCTTTTTGTCCTTCTTAAATTGTTTCTCGAGCTCCGGACATTCTATAGTGTCCCAGTTTGTTACATTCATAGCAAGTAATTTTAAATTTTTTGTGATTTTCACCTTTTTGAAAATCTTTGTTAAAGTCTTTTCTGAAGAACTTCCTTACACTATTTTTTTCTTCACAAATTTTTTGAACCTCTTGGTAATGAATGTCATTTCCTCATATTCCTCTAAAGCATCTTCTTCTTCCTCTTGAAATTTTGAGGTAGACTTGAAGGCTATCTCTTTCTTCTTGTTCTTGTCTTCTTTTTATTTTTCTTCTTGCATAATGAGCTCATGGGTTAAGAGAGATCTCATTAACTCATCAAGGCTTAATGTTGATAAGTCGCTTGCTTCTATCACTGCAATGACTTTGTTCTCCCAACTTTTTGGCAATGATCTGAGGACTTTTCTGACAATTTCTACATTAGTATAAGTCTTCCCAAGAGATTTTAAATTGTTTATAATATCTGTAAAGCGGGTGAACATTTGGGATATGTTTTCATCAAGTTTCATTTTGAAGAGCTCATAGTTATGAACAAGCAAGCTAACTCTAGACTCTTTGACTTGAGTAGTTCCCTCATGAGTTACAATAAGTTTATCCCAAATTTCTTTCGTCGCTATACAAGTACATATTCTGTTGAACTCGGTAGCATCAAGTGCACAATACAACATCTTAACAGCTTTGGCATTGGCTTGAATATCTTTATAATCAGCACTAGTCCATTCACTCTCAAGTTTGGGAACTATCAGACCATCTATGATTTTGGTGGGGACTTTGGGACCATCACTAATGATTTTCTAAACCTCATAGTCGATAGATTAGATATGCATAATCATACGGGTTTTCCAATAGTTGAAATTTATGTCATAGAAGAAGGGTGGTCTATTTGATAGGGCTTGCATGGTGTAGACGCGCCCGCTGTGGGCCTCATGCTACAGTTCGGACTCGATTTGTTGTCACGGTTCTTAATCTGAACCAAAGAGGCCAAATCCAGCAAATCGTTTTGAGAAACAGATTTTTTGAAAAGAAGTGCCAAACATGGACTGCTTTGCCAGATACAAAGTCGCCACCTAAATATTTTAAAATGGGGGAATTTAGGAAACCCTGACTCGGTGCCAAAGGCCACGTGTCCGTCATTGCCAAAGTTGCCTCGGCTCGGGAGCTTGGATACGATTGGGGAAGGTCAGCTATGAGCACCCCCTCTCGCCCGGTCTGAAGACCGGCCTCTACTAACCGTGATATCCGTTTTTGAAAACGTTACGTGTTCTTATTCCATCTATTAGCCTAGCATTACTATGTTATGCGCACAGCAAACAAGTATAGACTAGATTGCCTAATTTGGAGATAAACATTGCATATCCGTTTATCTTGAAAAACACTTTGGAATTTGCTACTCGCAAGTAGGCTAAAATACGGATTTCAACGAGTTTTTCCAACTCAGACAATCCAACCTTCACCCACAGGCATCCAAACAGTTTATCACATAAGCATCTAGCCACATAGTAAGCATGCCGTCATGATAGCATTCACACGCATGCGATATGCTAAAGCATGAAAATACTTACATCGTACTCCGTGCCAAAACAATAAACTAGTTAGCCAACATGCATGGTCCTAGTTCATGTCAAATTGACTAATGCATCACATACAGGATGCAATTAGAATAGGCTCGGCTAACCTAAACATGGCACGAGTGTGAAATGCAGTCAATTGATGCCTGTATTCCAATTTGGAATTGAAAGTACAAATGCAGTTAGCGTGATGTACCGAGCCTGATGCATGTAATACAAATGCATGATGCAACGCATGCATAGCATAAGGTAGCTAAATTGAACATGTCCCTAAACTAACCATCAGTAAGCTGGTAAGTAAAAAGGAAGAAAGAAATGGGGGTTGGAAGACACGCACACCACTCACACACACTTATTCAGATTTGCCCTCGCCCGGAGGGACCGAAATAAATAATACAATTAATTACACTACGCAAAGCTAATTAAATATTACAAATTGCCTAAATTAGTATACACAAACTATTTAAACCTAGGAAAAGCAGTAACTGCCTCGGGAAGGAGAGCCCAGATGCAAGCGCATGCTCGGGTCCCTGCTCGGAAGTGCACGTGCGATGCGTAGTCCTGCCTCTGTTTCCCCTGCTCTGCTCTCTGAAGACGCAAATCTCAAGGATGCTTCTCTGGATATCTGGGAATCACCACCTGGGACTGAGTAGAATTTACCACCGCAGTTATTGGTGTCACCGCACAAAATGAATACCATCGGCTGGCTGGATTTACTGCCCGAAAGGTCGGAACAATGTATACTCTGCCCGGTCGCGCGCGAAAGAAAGCTGCAGAACCTGCACTCACAGCAGCAGAAGGAACAGAACTTGCATGGCATACAATTCAAGCAATGTATGCACCACATCATGCTCCTCTATGCATGATACAGTTTGTGGCTTCACAAGGGCATGTGTCGTCATTCCTCGACCGCCCAATCACCCGCGCATTTCCATGCATGAAGCCCCAAGAAGCAAGTGTGCACTTTCATGTCAATGAAAATCAAAGAGCCAAAACAAAACGCAACCAACGGCTCAATCTCTCCCTATCACCAAGTCAATGAAGACAAGGCATGCATCGCAAGATGCAATGCAACCTAGACATGCAAAGCTAAAGGGATGCAACATGAAATGCGCAAGAGCAACCTTATGCAAGCATAACAAGCGAAACATGAGGCAATGTCAGAACTGATAGAAAGGTGGACTATAGACAGGATTTAGGCAACTCTGAAATAGACGTAAAAGACAGGCTGGCCAATGACACCAAGGACATGGGATCAAACACTGACATTACACCACATGCAAGTAAGTTGGACCAACACTTAGCAATTAAATAAGCAACTCTAAGGCTAACCTTGACAAAGGCGTAATCATGGACAATTAGTAGGCAACTAGCTCTGAAAAATCAATGTTAAACACATGGTGCCAACCAAGCAACAGGCAAGTAAAACATGCAACAATGGTTCAAGTATTCAAGGAACTCACCAACAGAGGCAATGGCACTACACTTAGTACCAACCAACGCATGGCAGGAGTCACTTGAGCAGACCAAAAACAGAGTCTTTTAACACATGAACTAAGCCAAAAAAGACCCAACTAAGATACGCCAATCTAGATCGGTCTTGAATTTAAATGGGCATGCAAATGCTAAAACATGAGCATCGCAGAGGCAAGCTTCCAAATAAGGCTTCCAAGAGGGACAGATCCAAGCGAAACTGATAGAGCATGTCAAAGGGCTGAAATAGACATGTGTAAGGGTGGTTCCACCACCGAATGAATGCAAGCAACACATACTACACATCACGCTCTTGAGCATACAAGCTCAAAATACAAAAGGAAAGGGCCTATATAACGGCATGCCAAGATCACCCAAACAACTATGGACAGACCCTAAAACATGGCAAAATGAAGCACAAAACCTTCCAAGGCTAAACCTAAAACATGCGTAGAGCAAAGGCTTTAACCAAGCCTATCGATGGGGCATCATTAATAAGGCAATAACAGGCATTACATGGGTAGTTATGGGCTAAAGTATCTGCATGGTGTACCAAAACCAACTACACAACAAGGTTTATATCATGGCAGAATGAGAATGGAACACACCAGCACCAAGACATGATCATACACACTTCTAACAGTGATGCTCCCTCAATGAGGCCAAAGGGTCCTTTCAGGAACAACAAGAAGGGGGTGGCCCTCCCCTTTTGGAGACTTCAGGCACTCTCGCCATTGAATCCCTCAAGATTTCAAGTGGTGAAGAGGCCCAAACCCAAAGTCCTCGAAACTTAGCACCAAAAAATAGCACAAAAAGGAGCCTTACAAGGCTTAGGAGGGTCCCAAACAAACCCAAGCCACAAAACACTCTTAATAAAACAATCAAAAGGGCTAAAAAACAGAATCTTTTTTGTATTATGCAATAAGCACGAAAACAGCTCTAAGATAGGTAGAAAAGCAATGCAAAAATGGGGAATAAAAGGCGAAGTTTCTCACCCTTTGTAGATCACCTTCACATGATGCTCCCAAGCCCTCTTTGGCTGAATTCCAGCTCCAACACCAAAACCAGCTTAGAAACCTCAGTAGCTAAGAGAAGGGTGGAAACACTATGTGTTGTGTGCAAGTGTAAGACCAAACAATTAAAACACACACAAAGGTAAAAAAAAAGAAAGAGAAGGTTTTTATGAAAGAATGTGTATGGAATTCTAACCCTAGAACTCAAACCCTATATGGCTTGTCTAAACCTCTAAAGTGTCTACCTAAAGCCAGGAGAGAAGGGCCCTCCTCTTATAGAGCTTCTGTCTTGTAAAGCCTTACAAGACAAAGCTTCTACAGAGGGAGATTCCCCCATACACGTGTAAATGGGAGGGGGCAAATGCAAGACAGCTGTAATCAAATATCTGCAAAAGCAGATGAACAGTAGGTCGGCTTGTCCAAAATGTCATTTTGACAAATGGAGTGCCGACCGGCAACAAACAATGCCGACCGGCAATATCATTGCCGATGGCAACAAAATCCAGCCGGTGGCCTCTGGCCATGCTGTGATGTGTGGGGATGCCTCATGAGCATTCCCTGCCCCTCCAAGGCAAAACACAGTTTTGTGCAAAACCAGACACTAAACAGTCGATATCGAGATCCCGAGGCGAGGCGCGTAGCCGAGGCCTTCGTGAACTTCCAAAAGAACACAACATGGATGAATCACCGAGTTGTTCAATGGTAACGTCCAGGTCCTGAGGACGGTCAAAAATTGGGTGTCCTACAGTTGCGCCCTCTTGACAAGGACTCGAAAGTTTAAACAATGACAGGAGTTGAATGTTCAAAGCCCAAGAGA
>NW_021027768.1:74386-96088 GCF_004153795.1 Camellia sinensis
TTAACAATTTAAACAAAAAAAAAAGTATTAGTGTAAAATTAAAAAGATCAAAGTAAAATTCAAAGGAAGTAATTTTTATAATTTCATTTCAATTCCACTTTGTCTCTCTAGTTTTGCATGTAATCTTTTTCCGTGAAAAAAAAAAAAATCTATAGACAACTGATGGAGGGACCACACTGTGACAGAACTAAAAATTTAGAATTTTTTTTTAACAAAAGCATTATGTTCAAATTGTTCAAATTTAAATCTCAAGTACCAAAGTAAAATTTCACTCAAGCTAAAGGACCACAATATATTTTATCATTTTATTTATTTATTTATCTTAGAGTTACAAAAGAAAACTTGATGACTTGGTTCGTTCAGACTTCAATGCTTAAACAAATGAAGCATGGTTGCTGGGATTGTGTTATTGGATTTTTTTTGTATATAATTAAATGTCTAATTAATATGATCTTCATAATATTTACAAATTATTTCCTACCAATTCAAAATTTTCCTATATAGTTGCAACTTGTATGTCTAATCTAGTATAATTTTTATAATATTTACAAATTATTTCTTATCAATTTTGAAAAAAATAAATAAATAACAAGAAGTATTACCAATACAGAACAATACAACCTAATTCGTCGAGAAGAAACACACTGGTCCTTATATAGGGGTTAATTACATTTAGCATTATTTTTAGTCTTTTCATTTTCAATTGTTAAAGTTAATCTTTTACACTTCAAGTCAAGTTATAATATCACCATTCTGTTAATCAACTATTAATAAGGCTAACGAAAATTGTCATTTGAGCTCAACTTAACAATTTTTTTTTTTTTTTTTGGGCCTCATTAACATTTGTGTACTTTCATTAAAATTTCACTTAAATTCTTACACTTTTACTAAAATTTCATTTTATTTCTCACACTTTTAATTTTCATTAATCTCATTGCCGATAAATAGCCAGAAAAATAAAATTATAACTTGACTTATATTATGAAAGATTAACTGTCACAGTTAAAAGTGTAAGTATGAAAGTGAAATTATAGTAATCTTTCACTTTCATTGGAAGGAGTTAAGCGTGAACGGAGTGAGATAACACATCTCCGATGACGTATACATTGGCCACATTACCAGCAGCCACATGACTTGGATTCCACGAGCATATTTCACTCATTAATGTAATATTTTTACATACACTGCACACTATACACATGATCTCAACTTATTTAGGAGCATATTTCACAAGTACATGACTTTCCCAAATAATTTTCACACAGAGAGAGAGAGAGATCACGGGTATATGATTTAAATTGAGTCCATGAGTTTTCCCATTCATGAGCTTCCCGTGTGTGTGTCTCCTTTTTTAGTTTAAAGAAGCATTCATAATTTCATGTATAAATTATCCACTGGCATCATCACTTGTGATAAGTTAGTTATTTTGCATATATTCTATTTTCTGAAAAATATATACTGCAAGAAGAAGAAGAAGAAGAAGAAGAAGAAGAAGAAGAAGAAGAAGAAGAAGAAGAAGAAAAATGTCTGTTGAAGCACTAGCAATGGCCGGCATAGACTGCATGGAATGTGAGATAGAATTTGAAACATGGGAACACCCACCTCCTCCATATCTTCTTCTGGCTGAGGAAAATCCAAGGAATAAGGTTGAGGAGGATGTGAAAAAGGGTGGTGCTGAGAATAATAAGAAGTTGGTACTCGTCAGTAGTGATCAGCTGCTCAAAACAAAAATTCAAGAATGGGCTAAGGCAGTTGCTTCATTGAAGACAACAGTTCAATTTGAGATGACAAATGTATTTAGCTAATATCATGATGTATCACACTTCTCTTTTGAAATTATATATATGTTTCTTCCTTGAGATTTACATATACTCCACACACAAAACTATGTCAGAAGATTTTTAAACAATACATTGCTTTAAGAATATGCACCACTACCACAAATCCAACAATCACACAAATCTGACACAATTGCTTATATGTCTTCTTTTAGCTACAATCAAATGTGGGGGTGTTTCTGTTGGGATTTTTCTATATATCGCCGAATGTGAACGAAAGGCCACACACACAACAAACAAACAACAATTATACAAAGATTTATATGATTTTTTTTAAACTGTCACTAAAACTTATAATTAATATTTTTTGAGACAATTTTTAAACTGTCGCTGAAAATTTACAATTAGTGATATTTTTTAATAGTATTTGATAAATAAATAAAAAACGCCATTATTTCTCATATAACCTATTGGACAATAACACATAAGTCATGTCCAAATTATCTATTTGTCTAAATGTTATATTTACCCAAATGTCACCAATCTATTCACGTGTCACTTATGTGTCCAAATGTCTCCCATTTCTACACATATATCTATTCACTTATCTATTCAATGTTACTTATATATCTACATGTCACCTATCTGTCTAAATATCACATATTTGTACACGTGTATCTATTCACTCATCTGTTCAATATTACCTATCTATCCACCTCACAGCCATCAACTGCCGTTGACGGCCACCAATGACTTTTCAAACCAAATTTTCCATGACTTTCCAACAATTTTCTAAATGACTTTTCATTGGTATCAATATTACATAAAACACTTCCATACTTCACAATAGATACACATATTTGTTGTATCAATATTACATAAAACACTTCCATACTTCACAATAGATACACATATTCGTTGTATCAATAGTTCAATAGATACACATATTTGCTGTATCAATGGAGTACATCCTCTATCTCCTCCCAAACAATATCCAGTTTAGGAGTTCATCCCCTATCTTCTCCTAAACCGTGAAGTACATCCCATATCTCCTCCCACACAACACAATGTATATAAGCATCTATCATATACATGTTCAATCAATACACAAATTTGATATATTATTCCATTCATCATAATCAATGACATACAACCGATTAGTTTTAATTCGCCTAATCATCATGAAATGTCTACAACAATCAAGACTATCCACCACCGATAGCCCAAAGCAATTATTTCTAAACAGACAATAATTATATCAATAGATAATTTATCAACATTTTCAAATGTGAGTGAATAATAAATCCAACTCCACCATTCTACCTCATAATGAGCCAATTTCATTATTTCCACTCAATTTCATATTTCCATAATAAATGTCATTAATTACACTAATGACCCAAATATACCCAAACATGGCATTTTCCCCCTTTCCTTAACATTGACCCAAAGGTCCAAATATTACCAACAACATCAATAACCTCCTTTTTAGACCCAAAACACAAATGTTTGAATCAAAAGAATAAAACCCCTCTTTCCAATATAACACATCTCAAACCCTAACTTCCCAAATCAAACCATTTATACAAAAAGCTCAACATTTAGGTTAAAGCTCATAAAAATGAGTAGTTATCCCAACCTCAAATTCGGAGCTCAAAGGAGGAAGATGAAGAAATTTGAAATGCTCCAAACCCCAATATTTTCAGATCGAAATGTAGCCCTCAACAAGCTCCACACTTTTTACAAAGGCCCAAGGATAGAAGCTCACTCCTACTAGATCAAACCCTAGAGAGAAGTTGGAGTTTTAGAGTGAGGTGCTCTCCAATGGAGGTTTTGAAAAGAAAGAGAGAGAAAGAAAATGTGAAAAGTGATTTAAAATCACCCAGCTGCAATCTGATATACGACTAGTCCGCTCGAGCGGAGAATAGAACGCTCGAGCATCAAGCACAAAAACTGAACCCGCTCGAGCGCAAGAATACCCGCTCGAGCGTCAAGACACAACTGCAAAACACACCCACTCAAGCGCAAAGGGAAACTCGCTCGAGCGTAGATTACACTCTTCCAGTACTTTTACAAACAAAGAACACCCGCTGTAGACGCGCCCGAACGTCCCAGAAAAATCCCATTTTGTTCATTAGGCTCACTACAGTTCGGACTCAATGTCACGGTTCTGAATCTAATCTCACAAAGTGCAATGCAAGATCAATAAATCACCAAAAAGTCTAAATCCGGGAAATCGTTTTGAAAAATTGAATTTTAGAAAGAAGTGTCAAACATTGACTGCTTTGCCAGATACAGAGTCGCCATCTAAATGTTTTTATTTTGGGAAATTTAGGAAATCTTGACTCGCGCCTAAGGCCACGTGTCCGTCATCACCAAAGTTGCCTCAGCTCGGGAATTTGGGTACGAGAGGGGAAGGTCATGCAATGAGCCACCCCATTCGCCCGATCAAAGATCGGTCACTACTAAACATGATATCTTGTTTTTGAAAACACATGCGCTCTTATTCCGATTTATTAGCCTAGAATTACTATGTGATGTTCATAGCATACAAGTATAGACTGGATCGCCTAATTTGGAACAAAATAGCTCATGTTTGCTTTTGAAAGCTGTTTGCTACTCGCAAGTAGGCTAAAATGCGGATTTTGCCACCCTCAAGTGGGCTTAGAAAAACATGGTGATTTGCTACTCTCAAGTGGGCTTTAAAACTCGCAATCAGTGAATTGTTCCAATTCAAGTAATCCAATCTTCACCCGCAAGCATTCAGGCAGTTATATCACACAAGCAGTTAGCCTTATGGCAAGCATGCTATCATGGCAGTCACTCACACACATGCAAGGATGCTAAAGCGTAAACACTTACCGAGTACTCTGAGCCAAAACAAAAGCTATGTTAGAAATCAATGCATGATCCTAGCTATGTTAAGAATGCCTAATGCAACACATACAAAATGCAACTAAGATAGGCTCGGCTATTCTAAAATGTCATGTGAAATGCAATTTGATACATGTATTCAAACATGAATTGAAATACAATACGGTTAGTATGATGCGCCGAGCCCGGTGCATGCAAGACAGATGAATGGATGCAACATGCGAGCATAAGGATGCTAATTGAAACATGCCCTAAAACTAACCATCGTAAGCTGGTAAATAAAAGGGAGAAAGAAATGGGGGTTGGAAGACATGCATCACACACACGCACACTTATTACAAAATTCGCCCTCTCGACGGAGGGTCCGAATAAATAATACAGAACCAATTAATTAACTAACTACTCTAGCTAATTAATTATTACACAACCCAAATTGAAACAAATATAAATTCTAAACTAACAAAAGTATTGAAATGACCTCATGACGAGGGATGCATGCATGCTCGAACCACATTGCTCGGAAATCCATCGTGATGCCCCAACTTGCCTATGTTTGCAATTGTTCTCAGAAGCTTGCACCAAGCTCCAGAAAGAAGAAACTCCACCTTGGGAATCTGTGGGGATGCTGCCGACCAGATATTGGCCTTGGAGACCACCAGTCGACCACTTTTTGTGGTGAAAACCAGAAAAAGTGGTCAGCCTACCACTTTATCTGGTCGGCCGACCAGTTTTTGCTGCTGTTTTCTGGTTTTCTGCAACAGAGGGCAAGAAAGGGGCATGGCAAAGTATTTGCAACACATGTATGCGCGACCACCCTCCCTATCATTACATAAGCTCAATGGAGTGTAGGTCTCGATCCTCGAGCCACCAATCACGCATCTCGATGCATGATGGCCGAGGGGCCAAATTGTGCAACTCAATATGGAATGAATGCACATACAAACACATAAAGCCTAAAGCTCCATCATGTATAGTCAAGAGTGTCGGCGACCGAGAATTGAGGCACGTTGCATCACTTCAAGTATGAAACGTCCCTCGTTTCCTGTGTTCGAACTAACTCCTATTCCAAACATAATGCAACACATAACATGGCATGCACAATGCTACGTAACATGGGATATGCAAAAATGCAATGCAACACAAGCATGCAAATATGCAATGCAACATGAACAACCTAACAAGGCTAATGGCATGCATAATGCTAATGCATTCATACACAATGCAAGGCAACACAAGCATGCAACAATATGAACAACAACTAGCATACACAATGCAAATGGACATGGCATACACAACGCAATGAACCATATGGAATACACAATGCTCGATGGACTTAAACCAAAATGGACCGACCTCAGTCATGCCCAAATTAGTGGCCATAACACCAAGACTAAGGTACCAAAAGGTAAGATACACATGCACACATATTAGTCCACAAGCTAGGCAACAAGAACACAACCCTTAGGGGCACTCAAGGGGTGACAAAAGTGGGAGCATGGCAAGTCTATTTGCTCTGAAATTACATGCAAAGTGAAGCCATATCATGCAAATAGCTCAAATAAAGCATGCCAAGAGACTTGAAATACAAAGCTAGTCAAGGGCTTTACACTACAACCATACCAAGCAATGCTCAAATGACCTAAAGCACTCAAAACAGACCTAATGCAGGTCAAAACAGTGGCTGAAATGGACTGAAATGATAGCATGCTAAGCAAGAAAAAACATGCCCAAATAATGGCTCGCAAGCAAGGCACAAAGCTCAACTCTCAAATACAATTAAAGAGTGATAAACATGAGAGTATGGCAAAGATATAAGCTCTGAAATTCCATGCCAAATGATGCCAAGGTATGCAAACATCACAAATATAGCATGCTAGAGACCTCAAAACTCAAGACTAGCCAAAACATTTGCACTATAACTATACAAAACATGAGTGATATGACCATGGCAGGCCAAAACAGTCCTAGAATAGCCCAAAATATGAATAAAATCATGTTGGAGCATAGCCAAAATATGCTAGAATGATGAGCCAAAACAACATGCATACAAAGCTAGTAAGCAAGATTTATACTACAAGTACATGAAGCATGCAAGAGGCTATCAAGCCAACTTTAGACAGAGTTATGACATGCTAAATAATGACCAAAAATCTGCTGAAATGGAGCCCATACATACCACAAGAGCATGCTACTTTGTAAGGCTAACAAGGCTAGCAAAGAGGATTTACACTACAAGTGCAATAAGCATGCAAGAGGTGACCAAGACATCCAAAAACAGAGTTATGGAAGGTCTGATAAGTCACAAAAATGAGCCTAAACAAAGCCTCCAAGAAGTAAAAATACTTGCTCATTTGGTTAGCCATCAAGACAAGTAAACAAGACAAGAGGAGAGGGGACCACCCCCTCCAATTTTGAACCTCAAAACCACATTTCTACCACTAAAAATTCACTGGATTTCAGTGGTTTAAAGTCCAAGAAAAGATCGTTTCAAAAGCTTAGGAAGTTGGCTCAAAGGGCTTTACAAGCCAAAGAGCAAAGGGAGAGACAACCCCCTAGCCAAACAAGGCACAAACCAAGACTTTTAGGACTGAAAAACAGAGAAAAAACAGAGGCTTTTGTAGTTCAACACTAACCCAAAAATAGCCTCAAAACAATGGAAAAAATGTGGGGAAACAAGTGTGCAAAACAAATACAAAAGAGGAGAGGTGCTTACCCTTGTAGCACAGCAACAAGATGGCTTCTTTGCTAGCTCAAATGACCTTCCCACAGTCCAAAAATGAGCTCCAAGGGACCTCAACCCACTAATATGCAACTTTGATGAAGGAAGTATATGCAAACAAGAAGTATTTCTCTACCTCTATGCACTTCTATGCATAAAAGGGCAAGAGAGGGTGAACTATAGAGAGAGAGGCAGAGATTTTTGGTCTAAAATTTCTAGAGAGAGAGGACCTTTTAGAGTGAGAAGCTCCCAAACTTGCTTAGGAAGTTCTCTTCTTGCAAAATGGGAGATATGGCTCATATATAGCCAAAAGCAAGAGTTGGTTCGAAATATCTGCTTATGGAACAGCTAGAGGTTGTGGAAGACGGCTAGAGGGAAAACATCTTCCAATTCTGGGCTTTCTGGGCATAAGTGGTCGGCTGACCACCTCAACTGGTCGGCCAGCTACTTTTTCTAGTCGACCACCTCAACTGGTCAGCCAGCTACTTTTTCTGGTTTTTCAAGACAAAAAAAGGTCTCCCGGAAATAAAAGTGGTCGGCCAATGGCTGGAAAGTCCAAAAGTGGTCGTCCTGGTATCCAAATTGAAGTCCCAGAAGTTAGCTTTCCAGTGCCACCAGCCTTGCATCAAAATTCCAACTGTGCAAAAAATTATGCCTATTTTGGTGAAGCCGTGCAGTTTCGGTCCAACCGGATTGATGCCCTACTTCAACCAACCATATCTCCCCCGTCCGGACTTGGCTTTAGAAGATTCTTGAGTGAAAAATGAAGCCCCGGAATTAAGCTTTCCAACGGTGGTGGCCTCATAGCTTAAATCTAAGTGCATAGACAGATATGCCTGATTTAGCGAGGACTGCTCAACTCTCTCTTAGCGATTCATACCCAACTTCTTCCTCAGCTAGGTTTCTTCCCTCTTCTCCTCTTTTCTTCAACTCCAAACCCCTAAACAAGGTGTTTTGAAAGATTTTTCAAAGATTTCAACTCTCTTTCATTCATTTTCACTTTGTCCTTGCTCGGTTTACCGAAAAGCGCAACATTTAAAGAGAAGGTGAAATGTAGTGAGAGAAGCTCTCAAATAGGTTTTTGAAAAGTAAAAGAGAGAGTGAGAGTTGAAAAAGTGATCTAAAATAACCCAGCTGCCAACTGATATACGTATGACCCGCTCGAGCGGAGAATAGGACGCTCGAGCGTCAAACACAAGCACTTAAGCCGCTCGAGCACAAAAATACCCACTCGAGCGCCAACGCACAAAACAAGACACCACCCGCTCAAGCGCAAAAAGGAACCCGCTCGAGCGTAGATTATACTCTTCTAGTACTTTTACAGACATCGAACACTCACTCGAGCGCAAGGATACCCGCTCGAGCGCGGCCCGCTCGAGCGTAAGGAACTTCGCTCGAGCGTGAAAAACAAACCTGCAATACTTTTGCAGACGCACAAGATGCTGAAAATGTGCAAACTCCGCTCGAGCGAGAAGGGATCCGCTTGAGCGGACCACCAAAAATCTGGGCAACAAGAAATGGGACTAAAGCTCAACCAACCTGTTCGAAACACGCCCAAGACATTTCTAAACTCCAATCCAAATCATTAAAGGACGGAAATGAAATACAAACAACCACAACTATCAACGGAACCAAGTCCGGAATACAGTAAATAAGAAAGAAAAAATCGGGATCGTTATAACCTCCCCCCCTTATGGAATTTCGTCCCTGAAATTAAGTACAAGTTTTCAAAAACAAGTTTTCCTCAATTCTCAATAACATTACCAACCAACATTCCACAACCTGACCCATTACCGGTCATCCCATCTCTTTTCAAGAGGCAAATCACAATATATAACTCAATATGCATTTTTAACATGCTTTCCTTGAAATTCAACAAATTTCAATACATAATCTACAATTCAAGTTCACATTCAATCCCCATAATATATTTGCATTTTTAAAACAAAATTAACATATGCAATGTTAAAATAAACTTCCATTTCGAGGCAAGTTCCAAAATACTTCCATAAATCAAAACATATACAATGTTTTACAACTTAGGACATATTCCATGCTCTTAAAGTTCATCAATATTACAAAATTCCCAATACATGATTACGCATTAACAAACAAGTCCGGATATTTCTCGCGGACCTCCAACTCACATTCCCAAGTGGTTTCCTTTACTCCGTGATGTTTCTACAAAACCTTTACCAAGGGAATGGTCTTGCCTCGCAAGACTTGATCCCGCATATCCAAGACCCGAACCAGTCTCTCCTCATATTAGACATCCTCATCTACCTCTAAGTCGGTCCAATCCAATACATGCGATGGATCTGGCTCGTACTTCCAAAGCATACTGACATGAAACACGTCATGCAACCCAGACAACTGTGGCGGTAAAGCTAAACAGTACGCAACCTCCCCAATCCTCTCAAGGATCTCAAAGGGACCGATAAACCGAGGGGACAACTTCCCACTCTTCCCAAACCTCATCAAAGCCCATCTAGGTGATATTTTCAGAAAAACATGATCACCCCTCTCAAATGCCAAAGGCCTCCTCCTATGGTCGGCATAACTCTTTTGGCGACTCTGGGCTGTAACAAGTTTCTTACGGATAAGCTCAATTTTCTCCATCATTTCCCTCACCAATTTCGGGCCCAACAAAGGTGTATCGCCCACCTTGGCCCCAACAAACTGGAGACCTACACGGTCAGCCATACAAAGCCTCAAACGGTGCCATACCGATACTCGACTGAAAACTGTTGTTGTAGGCAAACTCTACCAAAGGCAAGTGCCTCTCCCACGACCTACTAAAGTCATGGACACAACCTCGAAACATATCCTCAAGGATCTGAATAGTACACTCAAACTGCCCGTCAGTCTGAGGATGATAAACCGTGCTAAAGGTTAATCTAGTACCCAAGGCACTCTGCAAACTCTGCCACAACCTAGCAGTAAAACGAGGATCTATATCAGAGACGATCGACACTGGGACCCCGTGCCAAGAACCAATAGTAGCCATAGCCACACTTGAGCTCTTCCTCTTTTCTTTGATCATTTAGTTCTTCCAAAGCATACTTGAGACATTCTCGAGAGAGTTCAATCTTTTCTTCACATGCTTGTTGCATAGATTTGCTGTAGCTTCCACTCCTCTCTGTCCTCCACAGTTTCAAGAGTTTTGCACAAAGAGTCTTGTCGAATCACTAGCTATCTTGATGGCATCAATCCTAGCCTCAGAAAATCTCCTCCTTAAGTTGGACATTCTCACTTTCACATGGCTTTGAGTTTCTAGTGAGTTTTGTCATTCAATTTGGATAACTTAAGGAGATTCGCTTATACAACTTTTGCATAAGCTTGTGCTCAGGCTCTTCATCATCACTTTCCGAGGTCAGGATTCTCATCAGTGGGCCATTTCTCAACTGGGCTTCTTCGGATACTTCTTGTTCGTCCTTCAGTTTCGGAAGCCGCCATGAAAGCAAGGAATGGTTATGTCCCTCTCGCCTTTGATCTTCGTTGTCACTTTCATCTTTCATCAGATTCTGATTCATCAGTTCCCAAGTGATAGCGAGGGCTTTCTTCTTCTTTAAAACGAGTGGGGCATTCTGAAGCAAAGTGGGCCAAATCCTTGGCATTCATAGCATTGGACTCTTTTCAGAGTTCCCTTGTATCTTTCCTTTCTCTTTACGTGGCTATAGAATTAATTTGAGTTATATCTTGCCTTGAGATCTATGAAGTATGAGTAGAGTTCAAAGATTAGGATTCTTGTTCAAAAAAAAGATTTTTTTTAAATTGTTTAACAAAAGCAGCCGTTAATCTAGAATCTATCTCACCAATCCTCATCAGAAATCCTCTCCAGTCTTATGACAATTACTAAAAGCAACATCTTTTTGTTTCTTTTTGAAATTCCTATGTGCCTCATAAGTTTGAGATTTCCAAACCAAATTGGATCTAGTTGAGGTTGTCAATCCATTCTTGAGCCTCCTTAATAGCCGTAACTTTTGGTTGGAACGATCGGGCAAGACCTCAAAATTTTTTCCTACAATCTGGATTCCGATATTTTTTCACCTATATTTGAAGTACTGCGAAAATTTACAACGTCACTCAACTTCGCATAAAATTCATCAAGGTCTCAACTATCTTTTCATTGAAAGCGTTTTTGAAATAGACGTGAGCGTTTGAAGTTTTGAGCGTTTAACAGAAGGAGTGCCCTCATGAATATTTGCAAGATATCCCAGCCTCTTTTTGCGGGATCTTCTCAATTGCAAAATACGACTAAACTCTTCAGGTGTGTAGCGCAAAAGAGAGAATTGATAGCTTTTACTATTCCAGCTTACTATTTGTAATTCAATTGTGTCCCACTTAATCAATTGGTTTTGGGGGAAGGTTACGCCATCAACGATAATTATTGGTTCAGTTCCACCCCATCATGACAGATTGTCCCCCAAACTTTTCATCTAAAAGATTCAAAAACGATCTTATCCCGAGCTTTTCCAAAAAAAGAATAATTTAGATCCGTCAAGTAAGGGTGGCTCGAACCATAGATATTCCCTCACGTATTGAAAAATCATTTATCACAAATCAAACAAGATCTCATTCCAAAAAGAATTTTTTTTTAAAAAAAAAAAATAGAACAAACCTGCTCTAATTACCAATTTGAAAAATCTAGAAATCCCCTTAGATGTTGATTTGTGATTATGTAGGTCAATGTTTTAAGCAAGTATAAACAATCTCAATCAAAACATCAAGACAAATCGGACACAACGATTTTACGTGAAAAAATTCACAATTGGACACCTCCAATTTGTGATAAAAAAACCAACAGGGCAAAAGCCACAAAACAATCCACTAAAAAGACAAAAAGAATACACAGGTAACTCTCAATTACCCGCGAATCCACGGCCCGAATTGAACAACCTCTTATGTGCCTCTCCAAACCCCGTCTTCACCTCGGAATATGTTCTTACGATGAGGCCACTCCGGAATCCACAAAGCGTCAGGCCTTGAATTCTTCAGAATCCACTGAAGAACACGCTCTCTTTTGTAGTAGAACAAACAAATAATCCTTGATATATACTCTATTAAACCATGAGTTGAAACTCAATTAAAACATCAAAGAAATACTAGCAAAATATCCCTCGATATAAACCTAGAACCCAAGGAAGAAGGATCTGGAGAAGTTAACCCAAAAAATCTTACAGGAAACCACGTACTTATAGAAATTCCTGCATCGCGAAGCATCGCTCGAGCGAATGCAAACGCCCTCAAATAAAACCATAAATCATACAATCGTTGATATGCTTAGACATAAGAGAGTAGCAAAGCTAATTTTCATTCTCAGAGTATTCATTACAAAAGTATTACACGTTGACATCAAAAGTAAATACCCAGGGGCTTACAACTTTCCAAGTCAACACTTGGGTTACAAGAAGGAGATACTAACTCTACACAAAATAAGCCCTTGGCTTAATATATTAGTAATACAACAAAAACAACAAAAAGATTCTAATAGCCTCAAGGCCTCCCCAAGCTACGCCTTGTGACGGTGCTAATAACTGTACCGTGGTGAAAAATGATGTCCCATATAGGTGTGAAACCAACGGCCCAGTGAAGATATGCTAAACATAATATGCAGCAAAAAACTTAAAACATTAGCATTTGATAAATGTTTAAACTCACATAAATCAATTTATAAAATTCGTTTCAATTACATGACAAATAGTCCATGTTTCAATTTCTCTGTTCCTTTACTTAACCGATTCTCAAATTCATACCGTTGGCCTCAAAACCTAGCCAAACTATTTAAGTGAGAATTACATCTCATATCAACGAATTAACTTCCATACACCACAATAGCATACACTATTTGCTGTATCATTTTACATAAAACACTGCGCATACTTCACAAAGATACACATATTCGCTGTATCAATAGTTCAATAGATACACATAATTATGCTGATCAATGGAGTAACATCCCCTATTTCTCTTCCCAAAACAATAATCCAGTTTAGGAGTTCATCTCCTTATCTTCTTCCTAAACCGTGAAGTAATCCTAAGGATTCTCCTCCCACACACACAATGTATATAGCATCTGATCAATACATGTTCAATCAATACACAAATTTGATATATTATTCCATCATTCATAATCAATGACATACAACGATTTAGTTTTAATTCGCCTAATCTTCATGGAAATTGTCTACAACAATTCAAGGGGACTATCCCTCACCGATAGCCCAAAGCAATTATTCTAAAAACAGACAAAATTATATCAAATAAATAATTTAATCAACATTTTCAAAATGTGAGTGAATAAAATCCAACTCCCACCATTCTACCTCATAATGAGCCAATTTCATTATTCCACTTCAATTTCATATTTCCATAATTAAAGTCATTAATATACACTAATGACCCAATATACCAAACATGGCATTTTTCCCCCTTTCCTTTAACATTGATCCAAAGGTCCAAAATTATACAAACAACATCAATTTAACCTCCTTTTTAGACCCAAAAACACAAATGTTTGAATTCAAAAGAATAAAACCACCTTTTCAAATATAAACACATCTCAAACCCTAAACTCCCAAATCAAAACCATTTATACAAAAAGCTTCAACATAGGTTTAAAGCGCATAAAAATGCAGGTAGTTATCCCACCTCAAATTCGGAGCTCAAAGGAGGGAAGATGGTATATAAATTTGAAATGCTCCAAACCCCCAATATTTTTCAGATCAAAATGTTTAGCCCTCAAACAAGCTCCACACTTATTTACAAAGGCTCCAATGATAGAAGCTCACTGCCTACTAGATTAAAAAACCCTAGAGAGAAAGTTGGAGTTTTTAGAGTGAGGTGCCTCCAAATGGAGGTTTTGAAAAGAAAGAGAGAGAAAAGAAAATGGAAAAGTGATTTAAAATCCACCCAGCTGCAATCTGATAACGACTAGTCCGCTGCGAGCGGAAGAAGTAGGACCAATCGAGCGTCAAGCACAAAAACTGAAACCCACTCGAGCGCAGAAATACCCGCTTCGAGCGTCAAGACACACTGCAAAAAAAACACACCCCACTCGGAGCGCAAAGGGGAAACCCGCTCGAGCGATAGATTACACTCTTCCAGTACTTTTACAAACAAAGAACACCCGCTGTAGACGCCGCCCCGAACATCTTCCCAGAAAAATCCTGTTTTGTTTCATTAGGCTCACTACAGTTCGGACTCAATGTCACGTCTGAATCTAATCTCACAAGTGCAAATGCAAGATCAATTAAATCACCAAAAAAGTCTAAATCCGGCCAAATCGTTTTGAAAATTTGAATTTTAGAAGAAGGGTTCAAACATGGGGACTTGCTTTGCCAGATCAGAGTCACCACCTAAATGTTTTTTATTTTGGAATTTAGCGAAATCTTGACTCGCGGCCTAGGCCACGTTGTCCGTCATCACCAAAGTGCCTCGGCCGTGGAATTTGGGTACGAAGAGCAAGGGAAGGTCATTGCAATTGAGCCACCCCGTTCGCGATCAAAGATCGGTCACTACTAAACATGATATCTTGTTTTTGAACACATGCGCTTCTTATTCCGAATTTATTAGCCTAGAATTACTATTGTATGTTCACATAAGCATACAAGTATAGACTGGATCGGCCTAATTTTGGAAACAAATAGCTCATGTTTGGCTTTTGAAAGCTGTATTGCTAACTCGCAAGTAGGCTAAAATGCGGATTTTGCCACCCTTTCAAACGTGGGCTTTAGAAAAACATGGTGATTTGCTACTCTCAAGGTGGGCTTTTAAAAACTCGCAATCAGTGAATTGTTTCCAATTCAAGTAATCCAACCTTCACCCCGCAAGCATTCTAGGCAGTATATCACATAAGCCAGTAGCCTTATTGGCAAGCATGCTATTCATGGCAGTCACTCACACCACTGCAGGATTGCTAAAGGTAAACACTTACCGAGTACTCTGAGCCAAACATAAAGCTATGTTAGAAACAATGCATGATCTGCTATTCTAAGAATGCCTTATGCAACCACCCTACAAATGCAAACTAAGATAGCTCGGCTATCTAAAAATGTCATGTGAAATGCAATCTTTGGATTATATGTATTCAAAAAACATGAATTGAAATTACATACGGTTAGTATGATGCGCCAGGAGCCCTGGTGCATGCAAGACAGATGAATGGATTTGCAACAATGCGAGCATAAGGATGCTAATTGAAACATGCCCTAAAACTAACCATCGGAGCTGGTAAATAAAAGGAGAAAGAAATGGTCAGGGTTGGAAGACGATGCATCACACGACACGCACTACTTATTACAAAATTCGCCCTCTCGACGGAGGCGTCGAAGAAATTAAGACAGAACCAATTTAATTAACAACTACCTAGCTGACTAATTTATTTACACAACCCTAATTGAACATGAATATAACATTCTTACACTAACAAAAGTATATTGAAATGGGCCTCATGACGGGGGATGGCATGCAATGCTTCAAACCGCTTTGCTCGGAAAATCCATGCGAATTGCCCCAAACTTGCGTCTGTTGCCAATTGTTCTCAGAGAAGCTTGCACCAAGCTCCAGAAGGAAGAAACTCCACCTTGGGAATCTGTGGGGATGCTTGCCGACCGATATTGGCCTTGAGACCACCAGCCAACCACTTTTGTGTTGCAAACCAGAAAAGTGGGTCGGCCTGGCCACTTTATCTGGTCGGCCAACCAGTTTTTGCTGCTATTTTCTAGTTTTCTGCAACAGGAGGGCAAGAAAGGGGATGGAAAAAGTATTTGCCCAACACAGGCTATGCGCGACCACCGCTCCTCTATCATTACATAAGGCTCAATGGAGTGTAGGTCGTCGATCTCGGCACACCAATCACGCATCTCGATGCATGATGGAGCCGAGGGGCAAATGTGCCCAATCTCAATAGGAATGAATGCCACATACAAAACACATGTAAAGCCTAAAAAGCTCCATCATGTTGCAGAGTTGTCGAGCGACCGAGAATTGAGGCACGTTGCATCACTTCAAGTATGAAACGTCCCTCGTTTCCTGTGTTCGAAACTAACTCCTATTTCCAAAATAATGCAACATAACATTGGCATGCACAATGCTACGTAACATGGGATATTGCAAAAAATTGCAATGCAACACAAGCATGCAAATATGTAATGCAACATGAACAGCCTAACAGCTTAATTGGCATGCACAATGCTAATGCATTCATTACACATGCAAGGCAACACAAAGCATGCAACAATATGAACAACAACTAGCATACACAATGCAAATGACATGGCCATACACAACGCAATGAACCATATGGATACACAATGCATCGATGGACTTAAACAAAAATGGGACCGACCTCAGTCAGCCCAAAATTATGGCCATTAACACCAAGACTAAGGACCAAAAGGTAAAGTACACTATGCACAACATATTAGTCCACAAGCTAGGGCAACAAGAACATCAACCCTTATGGGGCACTCAAGGGAGTTGACAAACAGTTGGGAGCATGGCCAAGTCTATTGCTCTTGAAATTACATTGCAAAGTTGAAGCCATATCATGCAAATAGCCAAATAAAGCATTGCCAAGAGACTTTGACAATACCAAAGCTAGTCAAGGGCTTTACACTACAACGTGTACCAAGCAATGCTCAAATGACCTAAGCACTCAAAAACAGACCTATGCAGCTGTCAAAATAGTGCTCGGAAATGGACTAAAAATGATTAGGCATGCTAAGCAAGAAAAAACATGCCCAAATAATGGCTCGCAAGCAAGGCACAAAAGCTCAACTCTCAAATACCAATTTAAAGAGTGACAAACATGAGAGTAATGGCAAAGATAGTAAAGCTTCTGAAAAATTTCATTCGCCATAATGATGCCAAAGCGTATGGCAAAACATTCACAAAATATAGGCTATGCTAAAGATCCCAAAACTCAAGGACTAGCCAAAGCATTGGCACTATAAACTATACCAAAACATGAGTATATGACCATGGCAGCCAAAACAGTCTAGATAGCCAAAATATGATTAAAATCATGTGGAACATAGCCAAAATTAGCGTAGAATTGATGAGCCAAAACAACATGCATACAAAAGCTAGTAGCAAAGATTTATACTACAAGTACATGAAGACATGGCAAGCAGGCGCTATCAAGCCAACTTTAGACAGAGTTATGACATGCTAAATAATTGGACCAAAAAAATCTGCTTGAAATGAGGCCCATACATGCCTAGGAAAGACATTGCTACTTTTGTAAGGCTAACCAGGCTAGCGAAAGAGGATTTACACTACAAAGTTGCAATAAGCAGCAAGAGGTGATCCAAAACAGCCAAAAAAGAGTTATCGGACGGTCTGATAAGTCCAAAGAGAATTGAGCCTAAAAAAAGCCTCCAAGAAGTAAAAAACACCATGCTCATTTGCGTTAGCCATCAACACAAGTAAAACAGACAAGAGGAAGAGGGACCACCCCCCCACAATTTTGAACCTCAAAACCACATTTTCTACCACTAAAACATTCACTGGATTTCAGTGGGTTTAAAGTCCAGAAAAGATCGTTTCAAAGAATTAGGAAGGTTTGGCTCAAAGGGCTTTACAAGCCAAAGGAGCAAAGGAGAGACAACCCCCTAGCCAAACAAGGCACAAACAAAAGACTTTTAGGACTGAAAACACAAAAAAAAAACAGAGGCTTTGTAGTTCAAACACTAACCCAAAAATAGCCTCAGAAACAACGTGGAAAAAAATGTGGTGAATTGAAACAAGTTGTGCAAAACAAATACAAAAGAGGAGAGGTGTTTACCCTTGCTAGCACTAGCAACAAGATTTGGCTTCTTTTGCTGGCTCAAATGACCTTCCCACAGTTCCAAAAATGAGCTTCAAGTGACCTCACCACTAATATGCAACTTTGATGAAGGAAGTGTATGCAAACAAGAAGTTAATTTCTTCTACCTCTATGCACTTTCTATGCATAAAAGGCAGCAGAGGGTGTGAACTATAGAGAGAAGAGGCAGAGATTTTGGTCTAAAAATTTCTAGAGAGAGAGGACCTTTAGACGTGAGAAGCTTCCCAAACTTGCCTTAGAGAAGTTCTCTTCTTGCAAAATGGGAGATATCGTCTCATATTATAGCAAAAGCAAGAGTTGCGTTCGATATCTGCTTATGGAACACTAGTAGGTTGTGGAAGACAGCTGAGAGAAAACATCTTCCAATTCGGGCTTTCTGGCATAAGTGGTCGGCTGACCACCTTCAACTGGTCGGCCAAGCTACTTTTTGCTCGTGGTCGGACCACCCACCTGGTCAGCCAGCTACCTTTTTTTGGCGGCCAGCTACTTTTTCTAGTTTTTCAAGACAAAAAATTGGTTCTCCCTGGAAATAAAATGTCGGCATGCCTATTGGCGAAGTCCAAAATGGCTCAGTCCATGGCAGTAGCTTGTGCCAAAGCATAATCCTATGCATAATGCTAGTGAAGCTCGTTGCACGGTAGTCCAACCGATGATGCCACACACCAACCGTTTCCGGACTCTTTAGAAGTTGTCAATGGAGCCATTAATTTCCATAGGTGTCCAAGCCTCATAGCATAAAATTCCAAACGTGCATAAAAAGATTTGCATTTTGGGACTGTCGCAGTCTCTCTGGATCATCCCGGACTCTTCCTCGTAGGTTTTCCCTCTTTCCACTACTTCATTCATCCAATCCCCGTAACAACGTGTACTTGAAGCTTTTAGTTAACTCTTGATTCTTTGATGTGAACAATGGAGCCAAAGTGCAATTAAGAGCGGAGCCTCAACGGTGGTGGCTATCTTCAAAATTTAGAGAGCGTTTAAGGTCTAAATCTTTGATAAGATGTTTGTCATAGACAGAGGGGTAATATTAGGGATGCTCGACTCTCTTCTTACGAATGACACTATACCCACTTTTGCCTCACAGTTTGCACACCTCTTCTCCACTTTCAATAAACTCCAATATTCCCTAAATCTTAAGGGTGCGTTAAAGATAAATGGATGTCTCACCGCTCGTCTTTCATGTAAGTTTCCTGTGCGCACGCTGCGCAAGGAATCTGTATCCCGGATTCATATAGATATTGTGCGCACGGACGAATTTTTCGTCACCCATCGAATACCAGCTAAGCGTACGGGAGCTAGGATTCCCCCTCGGAAAACACATAAGTTCCAGGTTTTATAGCCGTATACTCTCTCCTTCTGTGCGAACCGCTTTACATCCACCCATAAGGCTATCCTTCAGTAGCCTGAGTTCGCAACACTGCCAGAAGACGCAGGGACACTGTACCCAGGTCAGAGGATCGTTGATCCGATTTTTTGCGTCAAAACCGGTACCTTCGATACGTCATCGGGAATTTGTCACGTCTTGGGCCTACGCCGACAGGGATACTGTTGACTTTCCCGTGCGCAACCATCCACTATCGCTACACACAGTAACTCGGGCAGTTCTTAGGTGGTAAAAAAGGGATTTACAAACCCCCGGGGAAGGCGTCGATTGGCATATAAGGCCAGGTTTACTTTTAGCCCGGCTCGCCAACCCCACTCGAGGACCCGGGCCCTAAGAAATTCGCGATCGAGCATGAAAAACCACATTTGCAGCTACCTTTTGTAGACGAGGACAAAACTATTGAAGGTGTGCAATACTCCGCTTCCAGAGCGCGAATGATCCGCTCCAAGCGGACCACCAAAAATCTGGGCAACAAGAAATGCGGAACTAAAGCTCAACCAACCTGTTCGAAACACGCCAAGGCATTTCTAACTCCCAATCCCAATTCATTTAAAGGCACGGAAATGAAATACAAACAACCACAACTATTCAACGGAACCAAGGTTCGAGAATTACCAGTAAATAAGAAAGAAAAAATCGATCTATAAACCTCCCCCCCTTATGGAATTTCGATCCCTGAAATTTAAAGTCTACAAGTTTTCCTCAATCTCAATAACAATTACCCAACCAACATTCCACAACCTGCGACCATTTTACGGTCATCCCATCTCGTTGTCAAGAGGGCAAATCACAATATATAACTCAAATATGCATTTTTTACATGCTTCCTGAAATTCAATCAAATTCCAATACATACTTACAATTCAAGTTCACATTTCAAATTCCCCATAATATATTTTGCACCTTTTTTAAAAACAAAAATTAACAATAGGCAAGTTTAAAATAAACTTCCATTTCGAGTGGCAAGTCCAAATACTTCCATAAATCAAACATTTATACAATGTTTTACAACTTAGGACATATTCACATGCTCTTAAAGTTCATCAATATTACAAAATTTCCCAATACATGATTAACGCATTAAAAAACAAGTCCGGATATTTCTCATGCGGACCTCCAACTCACTGTTCCAAGTGGTTCCTCTACTCGGTGATGTTTCTACAAAACCTTTACCAGGAATGGTCTCTTGCCTCGCAAGACTTGATTCCCGCATATCAAGCACCCGAAACCGGTCTCTCCTCAATATGAGGACATTCTCATCTACCTCTAAGTCCGGTTCCAATCCCAATACATGTGATGGATCCGCGCTCGTACTTCCAAAAGCATTACTGAACATTGAAAACACGTCATGCAAAACCCAGACAAACTGTGGCGGTTAAAGCTAAACAGTACGCAACCTCCTTCCAATCCTCTCAAGGATCTCAAAGGGACCGATAACGAGGGGACAACTTTCCCACTTCCAAAACCTTCATCAAACCCCCACCTAGGTGATATTTTAGAAAAACATGTATCACCTGGCCTCAAATGTCAAACAGCCTCCTCCACGGTCGCGCATAACTCTTTTGGCAACTCTGGGCTGTAACAAGCCTTCACTACAATAAGCTCAACTTTCTCCGTCATTTCCCTCACCAACTCCAGGCCCAACAAAGACTGTATCACCACCTCGGCCCAACAAACTGGAGACCTACACGGTCAGCCATTACAAAGCCTTTTCAAACGGTGCCATACGATACTCGACTGAAAAACTGTTTGTTGTAGGACAAACTCCACCAAGGGCAAGTGCCTCTCCCACGGACCCACTAAAGTCAAAGGACAACAACCTCGAAAGCATATCCTCAAGGATCTGAATAGTACGCTCGGACTGCCCTTCAGTCTGAGGATGATAAAGCCGTGACTAAAGGTCAATCTAGTGCCCAAGCAACTCTGCAAACTCTACCACAACCTTAGCAGGTAAAACGTGGATCTCTATCTGAGACGATCACACTTGGGACCCCGTGCAACCTCACTATGTCCCGAATATACAAGTTGGCAAGATAATCTACCGAATCTCCACGCCGCGCATAAGGGATAAAGTGCCCGACTTAGTTAAACGGTCTACAACCACCCAAAATCAGCA
>NW_021027768.1:96113-108496 GCF_004153795.1 Camellia sinensis
TCACTACCCCGCTGAGTCCTCGGAAGACCCACAACGAAGTCCATAGTGACATGCTTCCACTTCCACTCGGCAATAGGCAAGGGCTATAACAAACCCGCTGGCCTCTGATGCTCAGCCTTCACTTGCTGACAAGTAAGGCACTTCGATACGAAGACTGCCACATCCTTCTTCATACCCCGCCACCAAAACTAGCGACCCAAATCACGATACATCTTGGTGCCTCCCGGATGCACCACAAGGCGTGAATGGTGAAACTCTCGGAGTACCTCCTCTCAGCAAGACTCCAGCACAAACAAACGGTCTCGGTATCTCACACTTAGGTCGGGATACACAGACAAACCCTTCTTAATCTTCCCACTGGAGATCTTCTCTCGGAGGGATTCTACCTCAAGGTCACCTCCCTGTGCCTCTAACACTCGAGTCACAAGTGTAGGCTGCACAATAACAGAAAATAAGGTCGCAGCCTCAACGGATTCGCCCAGAAGCAAATCAAACTCGCCAAGTGCACCCAACATCTCCCACTCCCGGATAGCTATACAAGCAACATCACTAACAGATTTCCTACTAAGGGCATCGGGCACAACATTAGCCTTTCTCGAGTGATAGTGCAACTCGAAATCATAGTCCTCAATGAACTCCATCCACCTCCTCCGCCTTAAATTCAAGTCTCTCTGTGTAAACAGGTACTTCAAACTCTTATGATCCGAGAATACCTCGAATCTCTCACCATAAAGGTAGTGCCTCCAAATCTTCAAGGCAAAAATTACTGTTGCTAACTCTAGGTCATGTGTAAGGTAATTCCTCTCGTGTATTTTCAACTAACGTGAGCCATAGGCTACCACTTTCCCCTCTTGCATCAACACACAACGCAAACCCTCTCATGAGGCATCACAATAAACTGCATAACCCAAACCTCTCTCCAGAATAATCAAAACCAGAGCGGTGGTCAATCTAATTTTTAACTCTTGGAATGACTTTTCACAAGTCTCACTCTATACAAATTTGACCCCTTTCCGCGTTAATCTAGTCAACGGCGAAACTAGTTTGGAGAAATCTTTCAAAAATCGACGGTAATACCCAACTAATCCCAGAAAACTGCAGATCTCAAAAACACTCTTAGGCTGTGTCCAATCTTGCACTGCCTCAATCTTGGATGTATCAATAGACACCCCTTCCCCGGAAACCACATGGCCTAAGAACTTGACTTCTCCTAGCCAGAACTCACACTTCCCAAACTTGGCATACAGCCTATGGGCTCTAAGCAACTCAAGCACCACTCTCAAGTGTTCCTCATGCTCCTCCTCTGAAGGCGAATAAATCAGAATGTCATCCACGAAGATGACCACAAAGTGATCTAGGAATTCCCGAAAGATCCGGTTCATCAAGTCCATAAACACTGCCGGTGCATTGGTGAGCCCAAAAGGCATCACCAGAAACTCATAGTGGCCATACCGTGTATGGAATGTCGTCTTCGGAATATCATCCTCCCTGACCCTCAGCTAATGGTAACTCGATCTCAAGTCTATCTTAGAAAAACAACGGGACCTCTTCAACTGGTCAAACAGATCATCTATACGAGGCATAGGGTACATATTCTTAACTATAGCCCGATTCAATTTTCGGTAATAGATACAAAGTCTTAAGGCACCATCTTTCTTTTCAGCAAAGAGGGCCAGTGCTCCCCACAGCGAAACACTAGGGCGAATAAAGCCCTTATCCAGCAACTCCTGGAGTTGAATCTTCAACTCACTCAACTCGGCTGGGACAAAACGATAAGGTGTCAAAGAAATCGGCGTAGTGCCAGGCACTAAGTCAATAGAGAACTCGATCTCTCGATGTGGTGGCAACCTCACAAGATCCTCGGGAAAAACGTCCGAGTACTCACAAACCACTCTCGGTAATACAGTCTGGGTCTCATCACACTCACCACTTATAAAGCTGGCGAGAAGACGACTAAGCTTACTCCGTCCTCGCGGATCATACACTGGTGGCAGCACACTACCAACCCGAGCCCCAAAGAAATGGAAACAATCCCCACTCACAGTACATACTGTGACACATAGGCAGTAACAATCAATAACTGCCCAGTATGACGATAGCCAGTCCATACCCAAAATAACATCAAAACCCGGCATAGCCATAACTACAAATGAAAATGGAAGCCGGCGGTCGGCGGCCTCTATATCGCACCCTCTACACCTTTGTTTCAAAATCAATTCACCCCCAACAGGTGATACTACACAAATAGGAGATGCTAACTGTGCCAACTCCAGCCCCAAAACAGATGCAAATGCAGCAGATATAAAGGAATGAGATGCACCCATATCAATCAACACATTGGCAACCGAGTTGCAAAACAAAAAGGTACCTCTCACAACAGATGGAGCCGGTACTAGATCCTGCATAAGTCTTATTTAGTAAAACTGCCAATATTATCAGTTTTCTTAATTTTTAAAACTAAGAATATTATCAATTTTACATAGTAATGTTCTAGAAAATTGTTTCACTAATTGATGAAAAACACAGAGCATAAGATTAAACGTTTTACCTTTTTACTTATTAGTTTGATTCAACTATCTAATAAAATCGAGAATATTATCAATTTTTTTTAATTTTAAAACTAAAACTATTATCAATTTTTTCATTTTTAAAGTTTTTTTTTCAGTTTTACACACCAATGTTCCATCATCATACTCTTTCATAGAAACAAAATTTTCAGTTTTGTACAAAAAAATAATTCGTTTTTTTTTTTTTTTTTAGTTTTTTCAATTTGAAAGTTGATGTTTTAAAGTTTTGAAAATCAAAATAAATGTCAAATCATCATATTCTTTTATGGATAATCATAAATGATGAACAATTATTGTTTGAAGAACAATTCCGACAATTAAAAATTTAACGGCACTAGAAGGTCCAAAAAATCTTAGTTATGACTTAATGGAGTATAAGTTCATAAATTATGGCTGGTATGTAAATGCCCCATTAATTTATCATAAATGTAATTTTTATAATTTATTCTATTTTTTTTTTATTTCTATCAATTAAACTAGGGCATTTATTTATTTTTATATTAAAAACTTAGAACATACCATTAATGCCATAAACAAATAAAAAACCTCCAATGAAAATAATTAAAATTTATTTTATTTTAAATTATTTTTCTTATATATGTCAAATAAATTTTATGTTATTATTTAATTTCAAAATTAATTTTTAATTATTCATTTAAACAAAAACTAATTTATAATTTTTTTTTGGGCCTGGCTTGCCTCTAGTCCACTTTGTGGATATGACGGTGTCGTTGAACCCGTGGGACCTATCACGAGTTCTATTTCAATAATTCAAACTGTTCAATATGTAGAGATCATTGACTACTTTATCTCTGTAAAAAATTACGTTGATTGGATATCGATAGGTACTTGATCGGATTAGATTTTTTACAACAATTTATTTTAAAAATTATAGTTATCATTGACAAAAATTTGATTCGATCAAGTAGCTATCGATATCCGATCAACTTTAATTTTTATAGTGATAAAGTACTCGACAAACTTTATATATTGAACAATTCGGATTATTGAAATAGGGCCCATGGTAGGCCCTCACAGCCCCACAACACGCCCCAGTCTGATTTCGGACTGGAGACAAGCCAGACCCATTTTTAGGGTAAATTACAAATACACCCACTGAGATTTACTTAAAATACGAATTGTCCCATGTGGTTTGAAAAATTACAAATATCTCCCTGTCAGAATTTGTTATTTAACAGAATTAATTGAAAATGTGAAATTTCTAATTGTTCACCTATACAATAATAAAATTATCTGAATTATTAATTGAAATAAAATTTTAATATTATTAAAAACTGTTAATTAACTTGATGATTTGTTAATAAAATGACCTATTTGTTATGAAATTATAAACCTTAAGGGGCATAATGTAATTTCTAAAATCATAAAGGATAATTTATAATCTAAGTAAACTTTAAGGATCCGTTTGTTTGGGGTTATAGGAAGAGAATTGGGACTACTAATACCTTGGTATTACTAATACCTTGTTTGTTTTGAGAGATGGCCTTGGGACTACTAATACCTTGGTATTACTAATACCTTAGAAAATTACAAAAGCCATTTGTTAAAATTTTTAATTTAACAAAATAAATTAAAAAAATAAAATTTATAATTGCTCTCCTATACAATAATTAAATTACCTAAATTATTGATTGAAGCTTATTTCTAGTATCATTAAAAACTGTTAATTGATTTTATGATTTATTAATAAAAGGGGTGATTTGTATGAAATTAGAACCCCAGAGGAGAAATGTAATTTCTAGAACCACAATGAGTGATTTGTATTTTAATCAAATCTCATAAGATATATTTATAATTTATCTTTTTTTTTTTTTTAATAAATATAAACGAAAAACGTAAATTTTTCAAACTACCTAAATATCTTGCCAACAAGTATGCAACGATATGTAATGTTTTGATATTTTAGTGTTTTACAATTATGTGGTTGTTTTGTATTGGAGATTTGTAATTTGATTCATGTCTCTTCTCAGTTTGTACTCATTTTATTAATAAATATTTTGTTCTTAAAAGAAAAAAAAATTTAAGAAAACAAATAAAAAGAACTCATATTGTGTATACATAATTTTTAAGTCAGCATTGTAACTGCAAGAACGTGGAGGTCCAATTAATATAGGTTTCGTTCACAATATGGTTGGGATTAAATTAGTTCCCTATAAGATAAAATATATTAACAGATGAGATTAAAAAATAAATAAGTAATTTCATAGGGACGAGCGAAAATTGTTCACAGCATCCATGCTTTTTATTAATAGTGCTTATTAATAGGGATAGAAATACATAATTCTGCTAACAAAAATCACCAATGTCACATATTTAGAATTTTTGTCTAGAATTTTTTTTTAGAATGTTAATATGTGATCTAAATCCATTTTAAATGTAGACACCATGCTAGATTGAAATAAAATCACGTGTTCTTTCAAAAAAAGACACGAATAAATAATAAAAATTATAAGTACTAAGTTTTGTTCAACAAAAATCGTCAGTATTTGTTGACGTCATATTTTAAATCCTCCAAAAAAGACATGAAGCATGGCAGCCCGCGATCAAGAAGATAAGGGACACAATGAGCTACAAGTGGTATAGGATTAGAAGACGCATAATGACTTTCGCAGCCATGTAAGAAATTGATGTGGCTACTAGTAGTTAGTACCAGGGGTGGACATGGACTTAATAGTCCGCTAAGCCTATATCATGATTCATAAGGTTTGGAATTATGACCGAGTTAGACAATTTTTAGATCCAATTATAATATGGGCCGGACTTGGGAAGAATGACTCAAGTCCAGCCCGGTCAAACCCACCCATAAATTTTATTCTACAATATTTTTTTATAAATATACATATTTATATGTATTTTTTACATTGTTTAACTCTATTTTTTATAACCATGTATTATGTATTACTAGTTATGTAAAGAATTAGTTATAAAATTTGAACAACTATCCTTGAATAGGTTAAAGAGGCTACCAAATAAATAAATAAATTATATATTAATAAATAATAGTTGATAAGATTTGTATGCCATTTTTATATATACACTTTATAACTAAAAATATATATATAATTTTAATTTTTTCAATTATAACAAAAAAAAAAGGAAAAAATGTCATAGATAAACACAACATGAGACATAACAAAATAACTCATAAATTATAATTAAAATAATTTTACAATTAAAGAAAAAAGTTAATCATAACTAAAAAAAATAATATAACTAAAAATATATATAATTTATATTTTTTTAAAAAGGGTGTACATTAAATTTTTCCCATTTTGATACTGGAGTACTAGTATTTCGTTTATAAAGAAAGTAGATGGCATGCGAGGGCATGCCAAGGGCACTTGATTTAAGTGTTCCATCGTTAAAAGTAAAATAAAAGAGTGCGGAGGATTTAGTTAAAAGTTAATTTTTGATTTTTAATTTATTTTAAGTTATACTATTTTTTTACTTTGTTACATGTTTTTTTTAAAAGGTTAAAAAATTTAAAAAATCAACTTTTAACCAATATTTCAAAATAAATATTCCAACGTTAACATGTCATGGGATTCCACGTTCTAACATTTTTCAGTGATAAATCTTTGGGTAAATTACAAATACATTCTTTGAAGTTTTCTTAAAATATGAATTGCCTCTTGTGATTTGAAAAATTACAAATATCTTTCTGTCAGAATTTTTTATTTAATAGAATTAATTAAAAAAGTGAAATTTCTAACTGTTCATCTATACAATAATAAAATTATCTGAATTATTAATTGAAATAAAATTTTAACATTATTAAAAATTATTAATTAACTTGATGATTTATTAATAAAATGACCTATTTGTTATGAAATTAGAACATTAGGGGCATAATGTAATTTTTAGAACTATAAAAAATAATTTGTAATTTAAATAAATCTCAAGGAGTGTGTTTATAATTCACCATAAATCTTTTTTGCCTCTACTCCTTTAGGCCAAACTTCTTAGAATCATAAAAAAACTATTACTTTCAGAAAATTATACCACATGACCATACTTTCTAACAAATCATTATTTATTATGTCTTTTCATATTTCTCAATTAACCAACACAAATAGTTAATACTCTATCTTCTTCATCAATTCTACTACCATAAAACACCACATGGCTGTACTCTCAGACTACTGTTTGGTTCTATAAAATTGAATGCATATTTCAAAAAATTGAATATTTTTAATATTTTACATAAATTTTTTTAATTTTTTAGATAGACCTAATCTAAATACGGTTAAAAATTATAATATTTATGAAAAAAAAAACTTTAAAAGATTCACTAAATTCAAAAAATACAAAAATTAAATACATTTTCATATTTTGTTGTATTTAATAAATTTTTAAAAGATTTTTATACATTTTTTAAAAATATATTAAGATTAAGTGGATCTAGAAATTTTTTTTAAAAAATTGATTAAAAAATTTTAAAAAATTATTAAAAATACAAAAATATGAATTGAAAACTCAAAAACAAACAAGGTAATATTTCTCAAGATTAAGTTTAAATTTAAAAAAAAAATCAAAGGTCTCGTGAAATTTACCATAGATTCCATTTGTAAGACTTTATATATATGTATATGTAATTTATGAAACTTAGATCGATTCGATGATTGTACTACTTTTATTTTGTAATATGGTCTTTATATAAATAAATGATTTATTTTAAAAAATATACTTATCATATATTTTCTTAGAGATAAAACTCATAAAATTATAATTATAATTATAGATTAACTTAATTTTTTTAAGAAAAATATACACGTCTTACAAAATAAATGGTTTAAATTATCAAAACGAGATTTATGATAGAGCCTTCAAATTTCAAGTTGAGAGAAACTCAACTCTAAAACTATTAGTTCAGAATTTTTGCTCACAATTTTATCCGAATATAAAAGAATGATAGTAATTTATGAGTTTTGATTAACGGATTCAGATTCATGTAACTATTTTTAGCTAATTTAATTCTTAAATATCTAATTGTTTTTAATTTGGTTCAATTCTCAACTGTCAGTTGAAAAATTGGTGTTGGTCTAAAGTTTTAACACTCGGCGAGGAGTGATTGCACGTGACAATTTTTCTTGAATACATGTGACAATTTAGGAAAAATTGTTGTTGGCCCAAGTTTTAACACTCGGTGAGGAGTGATTGCACGTGACAATTTTTCTTGAATACATGTGACAATTTAGGATTATTTTGAGAAATTAGTTAAAAGTAAATTTTTAATTTTAAAAAAAAATATATGTAAGAAAATAAAGAGAATGATGAGATCTATTTATCTATCAATGTATATATTATATACGGAAAATGAGATTTTTAATGAGGAACATTGTGAGTGTTTCAATATCTCATACTAATTTTCTTAATTTTTTTAATTTTAAACAATTAAAAAAATCTCCATTACCTAACTAATTAGTCTATGTTTTATTTGATAATTCCACATGGAAAGGAGAAGGAAAAAATGAATTATTTTACTTATAATTTTCTTAATTTTAAACAATTAAAAAAAATTCCATTAACTAGCTAATTAGTCTATGATTTGTTTGATAATCCCACATTGGAAGCAGAAGAAAAAAGTGGATTATTTTACTCATATAAAGTCAATCTTGTACTCCCATTTAATATTATAGTGTTGTATATATTTCGATTTAATACAATTTAAATTTTAAAATAAAATTTAAAGGTTTTAATTAATTAACTTTTATGTAAGTTTGTTGGTCTTTTGACCTAGCTGACTAGGCTAAACCATTTTTGATTTGACTGATTTGTTAGTTTAACCGCAGTTTTAACAGCTTTATCAAAATATATTGATTAGATTTGTTTGATTCGAAATAAATTAAACATTGATATGATTAAAGATTGAACGACTAAAATTGCTTGATTAAAAATAAATTTCTCATCCAAATGATTGTTAACTTTTATTTTATAATCTCATATCGACAAAAAAAAAAGAAAAAAAAGAGTTGTTTTACTTATATAAAATGAACCTTAATATTGTAGTGTTGTTCATGCTTCAATTCAAACCAATTTAAATTTTAAATTTTAAATATCATTTAAAAGTTTTAATTAATTAATTTTTATATAAGTTGTGACGATCGGCCTTCTTTTTTTTTCTTTATTCTCTCTTTCCTTCGCTTCGTTCTCTTTTTATTCTTGTTGAATTAGAGTGTCCGAGAATGGTTTCCAAATTCTTTTTTCTTCTAGTGTTGAATTTTGTTTGTCCCGGAGGGTGCACGGGTGAGTTCGGGGTGCCGGGGATGAAGTTGAAACTTTGAGCTGCTGGGCCAGGGCCGCACGTGCGGAAGTGGGCTGCTCGAGCGGTGGGAGGGGCCGCACGAGCGGCCAAGCTTGACACCCAAAAAATTGGCTACTGTCTAGAGCGCACGAGCGGAGAAAATGGGCCACACGAGCGGCCAACTGGGCAGTCCGAAACTCTGTTTTTTGTATCATTTTGAACCGAATATATCTCTCATTATACTCATCTCCCTCTCACTCTAAAGCATATATTTCTCCTCCTTCTCTCTAGAAAACCCCTCAAACATCTACACCTCTTTAATTTTGCCCATCTTGGGTTAAGAACATCACCGTCTCCTTCAAGATCTTGAAGAATCAAAGCTAGGGTTTCATTTGGTGGAAGCAAATCCAAGGCTCTCTCTTCTTTTCAAGGGCTAGGGTTTAATTTCATCTTCTCCATTGAGCTTGAGGTAGGGTTTTCCTTTGAGTTATATGTGTGTTTATGCAAGTTTGGTTGGTTTCTGGTGAGCTTCTCCATGTATTTCGAAAATGAGGGTTTGGGCCCAAGAGATTGGTGATTTTGTTGAAGAAGAACTCACCTTACTTCTTTTAAAAAGTATTTGTGAAATGTTAGGTCATAAGTGTTGAGATTGAAGTGTGTTATGGGATTTCTTCTTAAAGAAGATGAAAAATGTTTAGATTTTGTGAAAACCTATAAATTGGGGCTTTTTGTGAAAACATGGAAATCCATGGAGTAAACATCTTTTTTTTTTTTTTGTGTTTAAATGGGTGTGTGAGTGTGGGTTTCACAATGTAGTAGGAAAAAGGGGAGTTGATAATCCTCTTGATGTAGAGAGTAGAAGACTTATTTTCAAAACTATTATTAAGAGCATAAGAATATATTTTTTTGTGATATGATAATTGTTGAGTATCATGGATTGGAGGATTGAAATCTTGAAAGTTGATATTGAAAATTTTCTTATAGTCTTGATATGAGTTGAATGTTAAGAATTACATATGATGAGAAGTTATTGCCATATTGATAGTTTTGGTAGTGCATGTGAATATTGTGTGTGATTGGCATTGGAAAAAAGGGAATGAAAGAAGAGTTATGGTATATCATTTATTGCATCATCTCCTCATGTAAATTTTGTCATCCTTATACATCTTGACATGAGTTTTGGAAAAACATTTGCATTGAGAAAGATTATATGGTAATGAGAACTATAAGAATGAAAAAGGGTAAATATGTGGTAAGTCCGGATAGGGGGTGTAGTTGTATTTGATAAGATGGCCTGAGTGTCCTTGGTGAAAGACCAGAAAACCGCGCAGATAGGTGTCGAGCCTTCCGGTTAATACCAGTAAAAATGACAGTTTGGTAGCACTCGTAGAGTCTACTTGCAGACACAAGCCTAGGGATTACCAGTGATGTATTTACCCCCCCCCTGAGAACTATAAGAATGAAAAGGGGTAAACACGTGGTAAGTCTGGATAGGGGGTGTAGTTGTATTTGATAAGATGGCCTGAGTGTCCTTAGTGAAAGACCAGAAAACCGTGCAGATAGGTGTCGAGCCTTCCGGTTAATACCGGTAAAAATGACAGTTTGGTAGAACTCGTAGAGTCTACTTGCAGACACCAGCCTAGGGATTAGCAGTGATGTATTTACCGCCCCCCTTATGATTTAAAATTGGAAGTGTGGAAATTAATGAGGTTGCATAAATGTTGACTGAAAGCATGGTAATTTTCATGAAAAGCAGTATATGAGATTTCCTTCAAATGGCATGGCATAACATATGCATTTGCATAAATGTACATACTTTGTTAAGGATTCTTTACTGGGCTATGTGCTCACCCCTATGGGTTTTGGTGTAGGTAAAGATGTGGTGATCCCGCCGAATTGAGGGCGTGGAAGTATTTTGAGAAGAGTAGCGTCCTCTTATTTTGTTGTGATTAATTGTATGCTGAGGGATATTTTTGGTTTGGGTCCGAGAGACCATTTTTGTGTAACCAGGCTTAAGCCTTAGAAGTTGTAGCCCGTAAGGGCACTCTATTTATCTTGTTTACAACTAGGTGTTTCACATGCTATAGATTCAAGTGTTCTTTTATCTCGTTGAATGTATACCGCATGTGGGGCTTTTGTATTAAACTCTCTTAATCAAATATGAAAAGATGGACGGATTATTGTTATTATTTAGCGAATGTCCATGAATGTGGGTAGTTCATGTCGATATATTTTTGGGGCGTTACAACTTGGTATCAGAGCTACCGGGTTTGAATACTTGGGACTCGTGGGAAGTGGTTGTCATACCACAGTGGGTTCATTTTGCATGATTACGAAATGTTTTGCTTATTTGCGATTATGTGATAGCATGCTTATGTGACTACGTGGGTATGAGATTAGACTTTTGGGATGTTATTTGCGTCTATTAGATTCCTTGAGGTCTTATTAGAAGGGTACTTAATCAATACTCATTCTACCAAGAATTCTTGGTTTCTCGTGAGACGAATCTCATCTCTAAAGGATGATTCGTATGTGTTTATGTGACTAAGTACTTATGTGGATTGAATTAAAATTATTTGTGTGATAAAATATGTATGATTGTTATAGTTTAACGTGTGAGGCAAGTTGCGAGCACATTTGGAATTATGTACTAAGTTTGTTTATGTTGTTTCTTAATTAGGATATCTAAAAGGATCCAAACACGAGGTGGTAGGGGTGGAAGGCGTGGTAGGGGACGTCGGGGTGTACATGGAGTGCCGGTCCACGAGGCACCGGTGCAAGGAGAAGGTGTAGGCCAAGCTAACATGGCCAAACAAGTGGGACAAGCGGAGGTGCCGGGGGAAGCCGGCCAAGCCGCAATGGAGGCTCTAGCCCGGGAAATGGTGGGGGCATTGAAGGAGTCCATGAATATCCTTAGGGCGGAAACCCAAACTAGGTGTCACGACCCAAACCCGACCCTATGGGTTTAGCACCGTAACCGGCCAGTAATCCGGGATTACCGAAGGCCTGCTTAACAGTAGCACAGTAAAACAGAGTACAAGGCCTGGCGGAAGCCAATACAGTGATTAAATAATGTCCATTGAGCTGTGACAGTCTATATGCCAAAAAGATTTTTCATACATTTATACATAAACAGTTCAGAACAGTATGCACAGTATTTACAATCATCAGACTGGGGACTCAATCCCTGTATGACAATACAGGAAACATTCAGTCTATACAGAACAGTAAGACAGTACAGAAGGGGGAATTCTAAAACACCCCTAAGCCTTAGCACGATAGGCTCGGAACCTCGCAGTGAGGCACATAGGCTGGCTTGACAAAACTGGAGTCTAACCCACGCTCCTAGCTCCGATCTGGTGGCTGAGCACCTACATATATATACAAACAGTGAGCTAAAGCCCAGTGAATAACATAATGCGTAAAGAGGTTAAGAATGAAATGTCCTTACAGTAATGAAAGCAGTTCATTAAACGATACTTCAGTCTTTCAGTCAGAACAGTTATTCAGTCATATGTGGTACATCCATTAGCATAACAGTAACAAGTAGG